>BLKR01005755.1:0-73044 GCA_011170035.1 Teleogryllus occipitalis | reverse complement strand
AGTGTGAGTACGTGCAATTACTCTAATGTTTTGCCGGCAGAAGAACCACGCGACAGCGCTGCCTTGGAACTGCGTGTGAGGGGGCTCTAATTGCTACATCAGTGTGAGTACCTGCAATTACACTAATGTTTTGCGGATAGAAACACCACGCCGCAGCGCTGCATTGGAGCTGCGTGTGCGGGGACTCTATTCGCTACGTCAGTGTGAGTACGTGCAATTACTCTAATGTTTTGCCGGCAGAAGCACCACGCGACAGCGTTGCCTTGGAACTGCGTGTGAGGGGGCTCTAATTGCTACATCAGTGTGAGTACGTGCAATTACACTAATGTTTTGCGGATAGAAACACCACGCCGCAGCGCTGCATTGGAGCTGCGTGTGCGGGGACTCTATTCGCTACGTCAGTGTGAGTACGTGCAATTACTCTAATGTTTTGCCGGCAGAAGAACCACGCGACAGCGCTGCCTTGGAACTGCGTGTGAGGGGGCTCTAATTGCTACATCAGTGTGAGTACGTGCAATTACACTAATGTTTGCCAGGCACAAGCACCACGTGGCAGCGTTGCCGATGAGCTGCATGTGGGGCTCTAATCGCTGTCGGTGTACCTGCAATTACACTAATGTTTTGCCGGCAGAAGCACCACGCCACCAACGCTGCATTGGAGCTGCGTGTGCGGGGACACCACAATCGCTACGTCACTGTGAGTACGTGCGAGTACTCTAATGTTTTGCCGGCAGAGCACCACGCCGCAGCGCTGCATTGGGCACCGTGTGCGGGGACTCTAATACGTCAGTGTGAATTGCGTGCATTACTCTAATGTTTTGCCGGAAGAAGCACCGCGCCGCAGCGCTGAATTGGGCTTTGCGTGTGCGGGGACTCTAATCGCTATATCGGTGTTAATTACGTGCGAATTACTCTAATGTTTGCCGGAAGAAGCACCACGCGCAGCGCTGAATTGGAGCTGCGTGTGCGGGGACTCAAATCGCTACGTCAGTGTGAGTACGTGCAATTACCCAAATGTTTTGCCGGAAGAAGCACCACGCCGCAGCGCTCCATTGGAGCTGCGTGTGCGGGGACTCTAATCGCTACGTCAGTGTGAGTACGTGCAATTACTCTAATGTTTTGCCGGAAGAAGCACCACGCCGCAGCGCTGAATTGGAGCTGCGTGTGCGGGGACTCTAATCGCTACGTCAGTGTGAGTACGTGCAATTACTCTAATGTTTTGCCGGAAGAAGCACCACGCCGCAGCGCTGAATTGGAGCTGCGTGTGCGGGGACTCTAATCGCTACATCAGTGTGAGTACGTGCAATTACTCTAATGTTTTGCCGGAAGAAGCACCACGCCGCAGCGCTGCATTGGAGCTGCGTGTGCGGGGACTCTAATCGCTACGTCAGTGTGAGTACGTGCAATTACTCTAATGTTTTGCCGGAGGAAGCACCACGCCGCAGCGCTGCATTGGAGCTGCGTGTGCGGGGACTCAAATCGCTACGTCAGTGTGAGTACGTGCAATTACTCTAATGTTTTGCCGGAAGAAGCACCACGCCGCAGCGCTGCATTGGAGCTGCGTGTGCGGGGACTCAAATCGCTACGTCAGTGTGAGTACGTGCAATTACTCTAATGTTTTGCCGGAAGAAGCACCACGCCGCAGCGCTGCATTGGAGCTGCGTGTGCGGGGACTCAAATCGCTACGTCAGTGTGAGTACGTGCAATTACTCTAATGTTTTGCCGGCAGAAGCACCACGCCGCAGCGTTGCATTGGAGCTGCGTGTGCGGGGACTCAATTCAATACGTCAGTGCGAGTACCTGCAATTACACTAATGTTTTGCCGGAAGAAGCACCACGCGGCTACGCTACCTTGGAGCTGCGTGTGCAGGGACTCTAATCGCTACGTCAGTGTGAGTACGTGCAATTCAGTGTGTGACACGTGCAATTACTCTAATGTTTTGCCGGAAGAAGCAAACGCCGCAGCGCTGCATTGAGCTGCGTGTGCGGGGACTCAAATCGCTACGTCAGTGAGTACGTGCAATTACCCTAATGTTTTGCATGGAAGAAGCACCACGCCGCAGCGCTGCATGAGCTGCGTGTGCGGGGACTCTAATCGCTACGTCAGTGTAAGTACGTGCAATTACTCTAATGTTTTGCCGGAAGAAGCACCACGCCGCAGCGTTGCATTGAGCTGCGTGTGTGCGGGGACTCAATCGCTACGTCAGTGAGTACGTGCAATTACCTAATGTTTTGCCGGAAGAAGCACCACGCCGCAGCGCTGCATTGGAGCTGCGTGTGCGGGGACTCTAATCGCTACGTCAGTGTGAGTACGTGCAATTACTCTAATGTTTTGCCGGAAGAAGCACCACGCCGCAGCGCTGAATTGGAGCTGCGTGGGCGGGGACTCTAATCGCTACGTCAGTGTGAGTACGTGCAATTACTCTAATGTTTTGCCGGAAGAAGCACCACGACGCAGCGCTGCATTGGAGCTGCGTGTGCGGGGACTCTAATCGCTACGTCAGTGTGAGTACGTGCAATTACTCTAATGTTTTGCCGGAAGAAGCACCACGCCGCAGCACTGAATTGGAGCTGCGTGTGCGGGGACTCTAATCGCTACGTCAGTGTGAGTACGTGCAATTACTCTAATGTTTTGCCGGAAGAAGCACCACGCCGCAGCGCTGAATTGGAGCTGCGTGTGCGGGGACTCAAATCGCTACGTCAGTGTGAGTACGTGCAATTACACTAATGTTTTGCCGGCAGAAGCACCACGCCGCAGCGTTGCATTGAAGCTGCGTGTGCGGGGACTCAATTCAATACGTCAGTGCGAGTACCTGCAATTACACTAATGTTTTGCCGGAAGAAGCACCACGCGGCTACGCTACCTTGGAGCTGCGTGTGCAGGGACTCTAATCGCTACGTCAGTGTGAGTACGTGCAATTACACTAATGTTGTGCCGGCAGAAGCAACACGTGGCAGCGCTGCCTTGGAACTGCGTGTGAAGGGACTCTAATTGCTACATCAGTGTGAGTACCTGCAATTACACTAATGTTTTGCCGATAGAAGCACCACGCCGCAGCGCTGCATTGGAGCTGCGTGTGCGGGGACTCTATTCGCTACGTCAGTGTGAGTACGTGCAATTACACTAATGTTTTGCCGGCAGAAGCACCACGTGGCAGCGCTGCCTTGGAACTGCGTGTGAAGGGACTCTAATTGCTACATCAGTGTGAGTACTTGCAATTACACTAAGTTTTTGCCGATAGAAGCACCACGCCGCAGCGCTGCATTGGAGCTGCATGTGCGGGGACTCTATTCGCTACGTCAGTGTGAGTACGTGCAATTACTCTAATGTTTTGCCGGCAGAAGCACCACGCGACAGCGTTGCCTTGGAACTGCGTGTGAGGGGGCTCTAATTGCTACATCAGTGTGAGTACCTGCAATTACTCTAATGCTTTGCCGGCAGAAGCACCACGTGGCAGCGCTGCCTTGGAACTGCGTGTGAAGGGACTCTAATTGCTACATCAGTGTGAGTACCTGCAATTACACTAATGTTTTGCCGATAGAAACAACACGCCGCAGCGCTGCATTGGAGCTGCGTGTGCGGGGACTCTATTCGCTACGTCAGTGTGAGTACGTGCAATTACTCTAATGTTTTGCCGGCAGAAGAACCACGTGGCAGCGTTGCCGATGAGCTGCATGTGAGGGGGCTCTAATCGCTACATCGGTGTGAGTACCTGCAATTACACTAATGCTTTGCCGGCAGAAGCACCATGCAGCAGCGCTGCATTGGAGCTGCGTGTGCGGGGACTCTAATCGCTACGTCAGTGTGAGTACGTGCAATTACTCTAATGTTTTGCCGGCACAAGCACCTCGTGGCAGCCCTGCCTTGGAACTGCGTGTGAGGGGACTCTAATTGCTATATCAGTGTGAGTACCTGCAATTACTCTAATGTTTTGCCGGCAGAAGCACCACGCGACAGCGCTGCCTTGGAACTGCGTGTGAGGGGACTCTAATTGCTATATCAGTGTGAGTACCTGCAATTACTCTAATGTTTTGCCGGCAGAAGCACCACGCGGCAGCGCTGCCTTGGAACTGCGTGTGAGGGGACTCTAATTGCTATATCAGTGTGAGTACCTGCAATTACTCTAATGTTTTGCCGGCAGAAGCACCACGCGACAGCGCTGCCTTGGAACTGCGTGTGAGGAGGCTCTAATTGCTACATCAGTGTGAGTACCTGCAATTACTCTAAAGTTTTGCCGGCTGAAGCACCACGCCGCAGCGCTGCATTGGAGCTGCGTGTGCGGGGACTCTAATCGCTACGTCAGTGTGAGTACGTGCAATTACTCTAATGTTTTGCCGGCAGAAACACCACGCCGCAGCGCTGCATTGGAGCTGCGTGTGCGGGGACTCTATTCGCTACGTCAGTGTGAGTACGTGCAATTACTCTAATGTTTTGCCGGCAGAAGAACCACGCGACAGCGCTGCCTTGGAACTGCGTGTGAGGGGGCTCTAATTGCTACATCAGTGTGAGTACGTGCAATTACACTAATGTTTTGCGGATAGAAACACCACGCCGCAGCGCTGCATTGGAGCTGCGTGTGCGGGGACTCTATTCGCTACGTCAGTGTGAGTACGTGCAATTACTCTAATGTTTTGCCGGCAGAAGAACCACGCGACAGCGCTGCCTTGGAACTGCGTGTGAGGGGGCTCTAATTGCTACATCAGTGTGAGTACCTGCAATTACTCTAATGTTTTGCCGGCACAAGCACCACGTGGCAGCGTTGCCGATGAGCTGCATGTGAGGGGGCTCTAATCGCTACATCGGTGTGAGTACCTGCAATTACTCTAATGTTTTGCCGGCAGAAGCACCACGCGACAGCGCTGCCTTGGAACTGCGTGTGAGGGGGCTCTAATTGCTACATCAGTGTGAGTACGTGCAATTACACTAATGTTTTGCGGATAGAAACACCACGCCGCAGCGCTGCATTGGAGCTGCGTGTGCGGGGACTCTAATCGCTACGTCACTGTGAGTACGTGCAATTACTCTAATGTTTTGCCGGCAGAAGCACCACGCCGCAGCGCTGCATTGGAGCTGCGTGTGCGGGGACTCTAATCGCTACGTCAGTGTGAGTACGTGCAATTACTCTGTTTTGCCGGCAGAAGCACCACGTGGCTGTGCTACCGAGAAGTTCTGCGTGAAGTGGCCCCGTGCCATGGCAGGGTCACGTCGCTACCTTTGAGATTACCGCCATTTACACAAATGGAAATGGAGCTGTTAACGGCAGAGCACTTGCTGCGAGTTGGCCAATTGAATATCGTTGATGACCCAAAGAGGAAGCAGTGAGGTTTGAGTACGCCGGGCACACTGTGTCTCATAAATAATATTGTAGATTTGACAGAACATTTACGGTTAATAATTAATCTTACCTTCAGTAATCAAGGGAGTTTGATGTGTCCGTTTGTTACTTACTATTAGACCCCTTCTGGGTCTCTACTGTTGGGTAAATTGTAGGTTTGTTGCATCATTTATGATCGTTGTAAGACATTTCTCTTATAATGTACTTTCCAGACAGTGGTTATGGTCGTGTTTTGGTGAATGTTATGGTACGTACAGTAGTCATCTATAATTGTACCTGACTGTATAATACTATAATGCCTTTACAACTATTGAAATGTGGAGTATGATCGTTCTAAGATATACTGGAAATGTACAAAAATCGTGTTTTCAAGTGGTTTGAAAGCACACCACTTTTTTGCATGGCTGTGCAGTTTTATACTACCTTTACAAGCAACATGAATCCATGCTACTTGATTCATCCGACTAATAATAATTAACACTAACTTGCAAAGTCTACAAAACAAGCAAATTTTAATAATTTATTCGATACCTTATCATGTAACTTTATACTCACGAGAATCTTTGAGCAAGAAAATTGCATTATGCTTAAACTTTCTTTACAGCATGAACGTGCATAGTATAAATACTAATTTTTAACGTGAAAATATTCCCCTGAAGTGCCACACTAAGGTACTATCACTACACATAATTAAGAATGTGAGATTTTAATCACTTATCGTTAGATTAGTGTTTCCGGCTCCAACTACTAAATTCACAAGTCCCGCAAGAGTAGTGCATGTTTTTTTATCGCGGGAAGTGGCGATGATCTATCCCCGCTGAATGACGAGATCCGGCACCTACCTACTAGTTGTCTCCCGATGGTCGACGTCATGACCATTTCTTCCGCTCGGCCTGCTCTTTCGCACCACATCCATTCTCTGCTCCGCTCTTCCCTTGCCTTTCGTTCCTTACGCACGTCTCGCTTGCTTCGCTTATTCTGCTTCGCCCGTTCCTCGCTGTCCTTCCGCCCCTCCTGTTCCGCCAGTTCTCCCCGTTCCGTCCGGTCCCGCTCGGCCCCGCCCCGTGCCACACGGCAACGTCCAGCAGATATGAAGCCCAGATGGATTAAGGATTGCAATAAACTGAATAATATTTTTTTGGGATAACGTTTTGAATCGCAACCACACTATTTTTCATTCTTGACCCCTGAAAACAATTCGCAATTAAGGGTACATCAGAATAAAGCGGTGAAAAGTACTCCAAACCAAATTGATAATCGCGATGTTTATGTATAATGACTGGCATTACGGTGTTTCCCCATCCTCTTGCCAACTGCCATCTATCGTCGCCCAAAACACTTTTTTTACATTTTCTCGACTTTATGGTTTCGTAATAATAGAACAGAAATATTTGTTCAATAATATTAAAGAAGAGTAAAACCTGGTTCTAAATAGAAATTTTCATAAAGAAAAATGAAGCCGTTTTAAGAAAATGGCGATTAAGGATTATTTATAAGTCGAAAAGTTGAAGCTCTTTTTCACAGGAATATATTGAGTTTTCGAAAAACTTTAAAGTCATTTGAAGCACTTCCATTCATTTAGGCAATAATGTCCACAAATTGATGGAAATGTGCGTATTAAAGACGTGAGACATATTTTCAAAAATTCAATTTTGTGTATCTTTTGAAAAAACAAAAGAATACGCCAAAATTAACTTTCCATCATATTAAACTGTGCCATTACCACTATCCGTTGCAAAATTTTGAACAAAAATTTGGATCCATTTTTGAGAAAATGGCTTTTGAGCATTTCTGAAAATACGGGAGGATTTTAAACTTGTTTATTCGAATTTCATGAAAAATCAATTGCCAAGAGGCCCTGCGGAGCGCGTGGGTGGAGTGAGCGCACCTCGACGCCGCGCAGCTTCCGGTTCTGCATCTTCATGGTTTCGGCCACCGCGTGCACTGCCTCGTCGGTGCGCTCCGTCTTGAGGTTGATGGACACCATGGCCTCCTGCATCTGTAGCAGCACCTGCGCCGTTGGAGAATTCTCTTATTGCATGAGAGCATGGCCACCTTTAGCATGGTCTAGCCCAGGAAGAGGCGGCGACGCCGTGCAAACGTCGTGAAGCCGGACAAGTCCTCATTGTATTTAAGCAACGTTATCCATGCCGCTTCAGTGAAAACTGAATAAATTATTTACTTTTATCACCTTTTTGACACTGCCAAGAGATCTGAAATAGTATAGCCGTTGTTCCGGAGGGCGAGCCTCCGCAGTGCCTATCACCGCGATGCCTTGGATTTCGATTCCCCTTGATAGCGGATTTTACACACTGGCTGGATTGCTGATTACTGGGTCGAATGAAGCCGCTGTATAGAGGAGAATTCTAGCGGTTCTCTGCACTGATCGGTAGTTTTCTGTGGTTTCTCCGATCAACACCGGAGAGGGTGGGAATTCCGGAGCAGAATACCCTAACAAATGGGCCACGGACCGCGCGCGATCTTTCCCTCCTCTTCCTTGTTCTTTCCTCACCCCTTTCTTACACACACACTAACATGCACTACACTATCACACATGCCGGGAGACCGGTCGGGAACTTAAGAGCTTAACCCGGCTGGGGCAGCTCCCCGCTGGTGGCAGATACCTGGTTGGGGAGAACCCCCTAGCCGACGGTAGGTCGGCGCCGGATCTAGCCATCCAGCGAGTCAAGACCACCGCCACTTTCCAAGGAAAATTCATGCAGTGCACTTACGGGATTACTGACCTTGGCAGTGGACGCGCCTGGAATTACTCTGAGCCTGAGCAGTATCTAATGTCCCGACGGGTTGATTTATTGATTGATTAGTGCTTGTGGGCGCGTCAACTGCTAAGTTCACTACTGCGTCAACTGCTAAGTCCAGTTAGTTTAGTGTATGTTTTTCACGGGCAATAGCGGTGGTATTTCCCCGAGGGATGGCGAGAACCGGCGCCGGCCTACACGTTGGTTTGTGGGGTTTCCCCTAACCAGATATCCATCATTAGCTGAGCACCGCTCCAGCAGGGAGATGCTCTACTTTTCCAACTGGCCTCCAGATATTGCTTGATAGTATAGTGCATGTAATTGAGTGTAAGTAAAGGGTGTGCTGATCAAGGAAGAGAAGGGAATGATCGTACACCATCGGTGGCTCGTTTCTAAGGGTTCTGCTCCGGCATTCGTCGAGTGTTGGTCATCAGTTGAT
This sequence comes from Teleogryllus occipitalis, assembly GCA_011170035.1. Taxonomy (NCBI): domain Eukaryota; kingdom Metazoa; phylum Arthropoda; class Insecta; order Orthoptera; family Gryllidae; genus Teleogryllus; species Teleogryllus occipitalis. The sequence goes on along the minus strand of BLKR01005755.1, from coordinate 64,510 downwards.
GACCTGAGCCACCTAAGCCTGTCCGAATGGTATTCCGACATGTGTGGGAGTGTAATGCGTGTAAGTGGGTATGGAAGGGAAGAGGAGGGGACAATGATGAGGAAGGAAAGATTTTGCCCGGCTCGTAGCGCTTTTATCACGGAACTGATCTAGCATTAGCCTGATATCAAAGTAAGTCGACCTTCAAATAAGGCGCTACTGAATGAGCCAGAAGAAATGTTACAAACTTCTAGGGAATATAAAGGATCAAAGATGAACATTTGAGTCATTGAAAGTGATGGAGCACATACCTTAGAATAAATGTTACAACCTTCTAGGGTTTACAGAGGCCGCGATGATGTTCGATTGTAATTAATGTGCGGCGGAAAATTTTGTATAACGAAGATATACAAGTGATCTTTGCCCTTGATTGGTACCTAACTCATTATGCACGGGTGTTTGACTAGTAACGTTCTGACGTAGGCAAAGATATTTCTTGTGCTTATATTTTCTGTCAAGATAACATATATACATGAAACTTACGTGTATATAACATACTCATATACGAAACAAATGTAACTTTCATATATGAAATTTACTACCTCAGTGTCATTACAAAACGTGACCACTATGTACATTATACCCCACATTCTCTACAATTGTGTTAGATTTATTTTGAGACTTCTATATTGTGACCGCCCAGACTAGGTAGACTGAGCTATCCATATTTATTGACGTGAAGAAATGTGAACGAACTTTTTAAGAGAAATAGCAGCCTCAGAACTTACACGGCGCGACATAGTCGAAGGGGACTTGCCGATGGTCTTGGCGCGAGGGAGGTAGCGGAGGGGAAGGTAGGAGAATTTGTGCAGTAGCAGAAGCGAACTCGCGCACGTATACTTGGATTTATCTTACCTGGTAGTTGGCGTAAATCATATAAATCATCACGGCGTCATCCAATCGAGAGCTAAAACGTCATCACAGTGACGTCACTGTGGTGACGTTTCAGCTCCCAATTGGATGAAATCATTAACATCTGATTTACGTCAACTGCCACGTTAGAAAAACCCCAGTATAAGGCTTCGCCCGCTCTCACTGGTGACTCGCCAGCTGCGAAGGTAACACTTCTGAAATAGTTTGTCGAAATACGTTGTGAAAAAATTTTGATTCGGAGGAAACCCCGCACGCAGGAGCGCGGGAAAATTTCTAATGGGAGGTTAATGCTTGGAAACAAACTCTAAAATGTCAATGCAAATGAAACATTAATTACGAAAATTATGAGAGTAAAAATTAATATGGTTGTGAAAATTAATTAAACAAAATTAATTTGAAAAAATGAATTAACTCGCGACCAATTATTTACAGCATTTAATACTTTCTTGATTTAAATCTGAATCTTGGAATTTACTTGACCGAAACCTGGATTTATACTCTGGTTTTCTGGTAACTTTTTCGCTGAAATACTTTACACACTGTGGGTAATTAAGACTGCAGTATCCAAGAGCGCTGTACTTAACAAGGCGGCGCGCAATAATTGCAATTTAAAAAAATTACAAATACAAGATTTTCTCAAAACCGACTAAATTTTTACTTTAAATTTTTGGTAGGGGTAGTGCTAAATGTACTCTATACGATGGCATAAACACCATGTTCCTTTATTCTTTTGTTTTTTTTTATTACAGAAATATATTTTTTTACTTGTCTCTCCTGTCGTTAAAATTTACATTACAAACGTTTTTCATTGTCTAATACGTTTCTTAACAAATGACCTTCAAAGTATCTCTAATTATGTTTATTTGAAATGCCCACAAGTTCTTAACCCTAAGTGGGTGCGCGGCGTTCAGCGTATTATATACATTTACGTATATATTTACAATACGTATTTTTCTTTTTGTTGGAAAAGCTGTGTGCGAACTCTTTTCCTTTCCTCGTGCATCTAGAGGTACTTTGCACGCCGCACACCTAGTGATGAAATTTTAAATTTCTACAATAGAAAGTACGCGTAACAACTAGGAGCGCTTCTCTAAATGCAGTTTGGGATGGAATCTCATTTAAAATAACAGATCGGCGATGAGTCGTCAGATAATTAATCAGAAAATGTGCAAATGTACGATTACACCAGTAAATCTGAAGAAGACATCCAATCACAATACAATAGTGATAGTTATATGAAAAAAGCGGGCAATACAATTCTAAAATCATTTTCAAACACAATAGATCGTGTGCCAAGAAACAAATACAAGAAATTAAAAAGTGGAAAATCACCCATGAAAAGGGGAAAGAATATTTTGAAGAAAATTATTCCAACCTCAAAAGTGGCTAACAAAGTGAAAGTCGTACTATCTGCATTCATCAGTTTCATAGATATTTTAGATGAAAAAGTATTGTTCACGAATAAGCACATAATGCAAATGAAACTTTCTTGAAGGCTAGAATAATGTAAATTTATCTATTATTATTACCTACATTTTTGTTTACTATGTTGAAAACATGCATACTGTGAAAATGTTCGAATAAATTGTTTTAGTGTAATAAATACGATATTTTAAAGTATTTAGTTACATTTTAGTTGCTCTACATCAAGCAAATGAAACGGTGTACTCTATACGCCGCGCGCCCACGTACGTGAGTTTTGCTTTCAATTGTTTTTTCGGCATCAAATACCCATCAACCAAGGATTCCAGCTACACAATATCCTCTTAACACCAGGTATTAGAGGATATTTTTCGTTAACAGGGCCCGGGAATGTGTTTTTTTACTGCCGAAAATGCGCCGTTTTTTCGCACAGCATTACATAACTTTCTTCATACTACGTATATTACTCCGTATAATACGTACATATACGAGAAAGTAACTACAGGTGCTACAAAATGCCACAGACTTTCTCGTAGTATAGTTTTCTAATTTCCTTGGTGCGGTCTGGCTTTCTGGATTTGCTTCATTCTCTGGCAAGCTGCCATCTATCGTCGCCAAAAGTACATTTTAGGGATGAAACGGTTACCATGATAAGAGTGTTGTTATTAAACAAAGTATTTGTGTTGATATAGTCTGGACACGAGAGCTATTTCAGACGAATATTGAAAAAATATTACGTATAAGCGTGTGTGTGTCATAATACATATTCGTGATCTGGTTTAAGTGTTATTGTAGTGTATTACGTAGAGATTTTTTCATGTGCATCCTTTGGAATAATTTTATTACGAAAATCGTATGCTGTATATGGTTCAAAACATTGTACCCATTACTCCCGTGTATCATATATCAAACCGCTAGTAAGTAAGTAGTTGAAGAGATTGATTGAACTATCACAGCTATATTTTGCGTTGATTATTTTTGCATCGTTTGTAGTTAGACTATAGTTATTACGTATAGCTTTCCCTGCTTCAAAGTGCTTGAAGTAATACTTAAAGTAAAGGTGAATTTAAATTTTTGTTCTCAAAACTCGCTCCAAAATTTTCTTTTAATTTTTTCCTAGGATAGAGCAAAGGACACTTATAAAACGGTCAATTTTCATTGAAAACTCTACTACAAACTAATTTTCGAAAATTACTTGAGTTATAAATTAAGAGCAAAAATGTTTTTTGTAGCATCACAAGTTATATTGTACAATTAGGGATTCGAAAAATTAAAAAAATTGTGACAAATTATTTTTAATGCCGATAGGAACAAGCTGGGAGGAGTGGGAGACAAAACCGAAAACCAGACGAAACAAATTAGAAAACTAACTATTATTGGAAAGTCTGTGCCATTCTGTAGCACCATATATATGGAGTATATCCGGAGTAATATAGGTAGTATAGAGAAAGTTATGTAATGCTGCGGAAAATCAATTTCGAGATTTCAACGGAAATACTCCTTTTGGGATCTTCTGATACTGAAAAAGTGGTTTATTTTGTAAAAAAAACTTCCATCCGTCGGCCAGGTCTGGGAACACTACCAGCGCCCAAACCATACGTACGGTCTTTTCCAAATTGAAAAATCATTTGCAATATGGCCTTGAAACTTTGAAATTTTGAAAAGCATTCTTTAACATTTGGAGGTACTTCACAAGAAGCCCACGGATATTTTCATCCCCCGGAACCGTTTTTGAGAAAATGTTGAAAATATCGGGGGCTTCATGTAAAGTACCCCCAAATTTTAAAGAATGCTTTTTAAAATTTCAGAGCTTCATATAGAGGAACATCGACTGGGGTTTCTTCAATTTCGAAAAATTCCTATGGTTTCGGTGCTAGCAGTGTTCAGAGACGGACGGAGAGACAGACAGACGGACGTTTTGCTTTCAATTGTTTTTTCGGCATCAAATACCCATCAACCAAGGATTCCAGCTACACAATATCCTCTTAACACCAGGTATTAGAGGATATTTTTCGTTAACAGGGCCCGGGAATGTGTTTTTTTACTGCCGAAAATGCGCCGTTTTTTCGCACAGCATTACATAACTTTCTTCATACTACGTATATTACTCCGTATAATACGTACATATACGAGAAAGTAACTACAGGTGCTACAAAATGCCACAGACTTTCTCGTAGTATAGTTTTCTAATTTCCTTGGTGCGGTCTGGCTTTCTGGATTTGCTTCATTCTCTGGCAAGCTGCCATCTATCGTCGCCAAAAGTACATTTTTTGACATTTTCTCAACTTTTTGCTTTCCTAGTAGAGTTCTAAATAGATTTTTTCATGGAAAAATTTGAAGCGGTTTTTAAGAAAATGGCGATTTAGCATTATTGTTAATGTGAAATTTGAAGTTCTTTTTCACAGGAATCTATTGAGTTTTCGAAAAACTTCATTTGAAGCACTTTCACTCACAACTGTAATAATGCATACAACTCGATGGAAATGTCCATAATAACGGCGTGAGATGTGTTTAAAAAAATTACATTTGTATAATTTGTGAAAAAAATATTAATACACCAAAACGAACTTTACGTCATAACAAACAGTGCAATTAGCACTATCTATTAGAAAAATTTTATGAAAAAATTTGGAGCCATATTTGAGAAAATGGCGTTTGAGCGTTTCTGAAAATGGCGAAAGTTTGTAAATGCCGATTTGCACAGAAAACTATTGAGTTTTCGAGAAACTTTATTTGACATTATTTAATGCACATGTGCTCGTAAATACATCTAATGTAAGTTTTACAGACGTGAGAGACAAGTCAAAAAATTTAATTTTTGAAGAAACAAAAGAATACAGCAATATGGCGTTTATGTCACGGCATAGGGTTCATTTGGCACTAACCTTACTAAAAATTTAAAGAAAAAATATGGAGCCGTTTTTAAAAATATCTTGTTTTTGTTATTTTGTAAAATTGCAAATATTACACGCACTATCGCACAAAAAACACTAAAATTTCCAAACATTTCTACATCACAAAGAACTATTTATTACACAACAAATTTCATTTGAAGGAAAAATGCATGTCTTCAATTTTTTAGTTGTAAGAAGACGCCGGAAAATTTCAAACTTTTGCAATTTTCGAAAATTCAGAGGTAACCATGAAATTCTGACGTATGCCACCTTTATAAGTGTATCTTACTCTTATCTTACAAGATATTTAAAGAAAAAAATTGGCAGTTGTTTTGAGAAAATTTTGAAAATGACCGGGGGGCTTCATGTATAGTACGCTCAAATTTTAAAGAACGTTTTTCAATATTTCAAAGCTTCAAGTACAGCCAGATGGACAGGGGATTCTTGATTTTGGAGAAGATAGTACGAATGGTTTAGACGGACAGACGGACAGATGGACAGACAGACAGACGGACGTTTTTCTTCCAATTGTTTTTCGGCATCAAGGTCCCCCAAAACAGGTATTCTGGCTACACCACGTGTTAGAGGATTTTTCCTCGTAATTTAGCAACTTGTTTTATGCACGTTTTCGCCTCCAGAGGCCGGAAGTGATTTTTTTTTCTGCCGAATATCCGCCGTTTTTTCGCACAGCATTACATAATTTCTTCATAAATACGTAGTTTCTCTATATTACGTATATTACTCCGTCTATACTTAAGTATACGAGAAAGTAAAAATCATTGTATAAAGGGAAAGATACAGAAATTATTTCAGAAGAAAGGCAAGTACGGATATTTCCCACAAATTATTTTAGAGAAATGATACTTCTCCTTTACAATGTAAATTATTATTGAAAAGACGTCCACTAGGGCTTGAAGGGAATGTGCCCCTAGAATATATTGCGATTGGTATAACTACATATTTAATAAATTGAGTAAAAGAAAAAATCTAATAAGAATGGGCGGCAAAACGAACTTTCTCTTAATTGAGTGTTATTTTTTAAGTACTAATATTTTTAATGAAATCGTAGGTGACTTCATTAAAAGATATAAAATGGAGAAAAATAAAAAGGATTTTATTGCTGTATTGAAGAAGCTGTACATGTTCAAAAAATGTCAACTTGTACATTTTTGAAAATTTCAGAGATTTAATGAAAATTGAAACTGTATTATTTTTATAAATGGACCTCTTTCAATTGAAGTAAAAATATAGAAAAAATATGCACCCACTGTGTAATTTGCCACCAGCATATACCATGTAATTTTGAAAGTCGTACGGGAGACTCCTGTGTAAATTATGAGTGATACATACTTATCTCCACACAGGCATTCTGATTTTCGGGGAAAAAATTGCTTGTACTTTGTATCTCCTCGCCATCTGAACCAATCTTAACCAACTTGGGAATAGTACAAAGAAACGTTAATTATGATTTGTATGCGAAATTGTGGCTCAAAAACCTTAAACGCCTCATCACGAGTGCTCACTTGTAAAAACAAGTGAGCACTCGTGATGAGGCGTTTCCAATGATGGGAAGAGGAAAAGTAATAATAAAATCACGGGGGCGTGGTTCCCGATCCTCCCCGCTCCTCCGCTGTTTCGCAGCTTCCGTTTCGTTTGCTGTGATCGTTTACATGCCGCTACTGTGAAGAAGTCAAGTTTTTTGACGCTCAAAAGGGCATTCTCAGGTTTTTGAATTTATCGGAACCTGATAAACTCTAATGTTTACGCTTATCATACGATTTAGCATTTTAACGTCCAAATAATGATTAATACAGTTGATTCTGGATTTAGCGAACGCACCCTTTTCGTCTCAGTATCGTGAATTCATGCCACACTCAGAGTTTGCAAGTAGATGTTCTCGTGGGTTATTTTGTGACAATGTTATGCTAGATTAAGGGGAGTGTAAATCGATTTTGGGGCCAAAAAGTTGATTTGTGTTTAATTTTTATTTTCATTTTCTCTAAACTTTCCTGTTTAAACTGAGACATAAATCAGGTTGATGTGACAACGGGGACTATGTTAATTTGTCTCTTAAAGAAACACGTGCGCATGACATTTTCCCGCACCTCCTGTCACTTGACCGGTCAACTTTTCATCCTCGTATTTACGAGCTGCGTTTCAATGTCGTTTCAAATGTTGCGGGTACTGTAGAAGTTCACGAACCCATTTCTTTGCTGCTTGTAAGTAAGTGCACATTTCTTTTTACGTTAAGTCCAGCTATGATCCAGGGACATGTGCATGTACATCTTTACACATGTAGTCTAGTTATAGTTGAGGCATGCATTAGGAAGTATATATTCAAACCTCGGTTTCCCCGTTTTTTCTATAACAGGAACACTTTTGACAAAATATTCATCATAAAAGAATTAAATTTGTTGAATATTTGAAGTAAAGTGTCCTGTACATAATGAATTAGCCATATTTACAAAATACGTCGTATTTTCGATTTTATTAGAACCAATTTTACCAAGAAAATGCAGGAAATAAAATAATTTATCCTTTTTCTCATTTAAATATATTTTTTATTTTATAAAAAATAGCGTTTTTGAAAATTTCTTTGAAAAACTCTAGTATGTGTATTACGGTATCCCAAAACATAAGAGAACTTTTTCGTGATATCATATACACATACCTTCTATATTATTTGTTTAACATCAAAAACTTAAATAATAAATATTATTGCGATTGAATAAGGGTAATAACCCATGCCGACTTGATGCCAAACATAAGACACTTATTCTGTTAATAAGGAAGAATTCTAGAACTCAATGTTTAATTTAATTTGAGCGTGAATATGTCCAAATCATATACCAATTTAATATTTAAACAATATTATTTTGTAAATTTTCTTTAATAAACCTTCTACATGCAACGTTTTATAACTTGTTTCTGTTCCTCTTTAACCTTAATTATACCATGAAAGTCTTGCATCAACTTGACCGCTACTGAAGTAGCGGTGCTGATATGTTTGCTGCCTTAAGAATTTGAAACCTTCTTTCTTGTTTCTTCAAAAGCATTATTTGACTTCAAAGAGAAAACTGTCATTAATTTTAAGACGTTCAAACAAGAAATTTCTTTTGATCGAAATTAAGTCATATATTGTTTGACAGTATAAGTGATAAGACAGATATAAGTGACAAGGCAGTTACTTCAGCAGTCGAATATCATAAATGCTGACATAACATCTGTGAAGCTGCCTTCAAGATGCTTTATCGACCTTTCCGTAAACCTTCATTCACGTCAAAAAGCACACATCTTGGTAAGGTGCTTTTACTGCCAAAATGCATTCTATCCATGACTTGACTTGGGATGTCACGATGAACAAGCAGACATATAAACACTGCCGCCTTATCCTTGCTCGTAATTTTCTATTGGTCCCTAAACAACGATATTTTCAGGGAATAAAATGCTATCGCTATCCATTAATAGGGTTTATGGCACCTGGAAGTCGACTTTTTAATTTTCTCTCTATGACTCCCCCTAAAAATGTAATCATAATACTCTATCAATTTTCAATAGTCATCACTGTTTCTTTAGTCAGTTCATGTTGGTAAAACGCAAGCATATTGCCAATTTTGGTCAGACGCGAAGTAAGCTATGGTCTACAGCACTGTGTTTTATAAGGATCGACACTTTTCCACTTATCTCAGAAGTTTTTGAAGAGTGGACAACACTCTCCTGTTGACTGTGAAGAGTGGACTCCAATGAGCAGTTGACTATTTGAAATACCCTGCGTTTAAAAAATAGCAAATAATTATTAGTACGTCGAAACGCCAGGTCGCGTTCAGTTGTGTCTGCAAGTACTGACAAATTTCGATGCAAGTCGAAAGGCGAAGGCTTCTCTTGGCCCTACGTACAAGAAATATCATTTACAATAGTTTTGAACGCAAACAAAGAAATTAAAAGAGTATGCTTTAGAAAAAAACTCATTTTTTGGGACACCCTGATGTGTTTAAAGGATATGTGAACACTGTGTAAAAGGTAACAGCGCTACCTCTAATAGTATATTGTACCTTCAATTAGTCATTTTGGAACATTGCCAGTAGAGTGAATTCACATATTCAAGATCTCAAGGGTATCTCCCACCAGCGGGGCACCGCCCCAGCCGGGACAAGCTCTAAGCTCCCGGTTGGTCTCCCGGCATGTGCGGTAGCGTAGTGCATGTTAGTGTAGGTGTGTGTGTAAGGGGAGAGGATAGGCCAAGGAAGAAGAAGGAAAGATCGCGCGCGGTACTGCTCCGGCATTCGCTTGGTGTTGATGGGAGAAACCACGGAAAACTATCGATCACAGCAGCCGGCCGCTAGAATTCTCCTCAAGAATGAAACTGAATTCCACCTAGATGACAAGCTAGTGTCGAAAATCCTGCCGCCGTCTGGACTCGAGCCTAGGACCTCCCGGTCAGAGGCGCTGCATTGACATCAGTTGATGCACTGAGCTATTGTTCCCGGTTGGTGACTTCGTCCTGTTACCCATGCTCCCGTTCGTGGCATCGACCTTGGCATCACTGAACTATACTCACAAAGTCGTCCATATATCTATTGTTAATGTTATAAATATCAATTATAAGTCGACAAATATATATTTTATAGCAGCATAAATAATAAAATATAAGTAAACAAAAGTCAACTGGACACCTTATTTGGATCCCCCTCCCCCGAGAAAAATCCTGGGTGAGCCTCTGAATAACAGTAATGTAAATGTAATAAAAACTTGTTCAACGTGTAATTAGTATAAATTGTAAAATAAATTAATCGTAAATGAAAATAATCTAAAGAAACAATAAAATCCGGACTGTTTCATTGCAACTGTTCAACTGCCTAACTGTGAGTCATTTCCCGCCCAGCCTTGCAGCGCTACGTGAGGTGGGGACCTGCGACATGAGGTTGAAGGCGTCGCGCAGGGCGAGGGCCGGGGAGGTGCTGAGGGCGCCGTCGCCGCTGCCGTCCCCGCACTCGTCCGACGGCGCCGGCTCGGCCATGCTCACCAAGGCCACCCAGTCACCTGACAATCGCACGCGACAGGTAATACACACACACACACACGTTTCTTTTGTTCATGTAATTTGCAAAAGCCAGGCTTTGATTCATTAGTCCGTTTCCGGACGCATCAACTGCTTTAGTCATCAGTCACGTAAGTGTAGTGCATTTTATATCGCGGGAGGAGGTTGGTTTACCCTGCTGGAGCTTGAGGACCCAACACAATGCAATTATGTATACAAAGTGCCGGTAATGTAAATATTAATGAGGTGAGGTATAAAAAACTAAAGTTGCTACAGAATGGCACAGACTTTCTCGTTGAAATTTTTTAAAACTTTTCTTGGTGTGGACACCTTTAAGGTCTTGCTCCATTCTCTGGCCAGCTGCCATCTATCGTCGCGTCGCTCAAAATACAATTTTTTGACATTTTCTCAACTTTTCGGTTTCTTAATAGTAAAACCGAAATATTACTTCAACAAAATTAAAGAAGAGTAAAAACTCGGTCTAAATAGAAACTTTCATTGAAAAATTTGAAGCGGGTTTTAAGGAAATGACGATTAAGCATTACATTAAATGCGAAATTTCAAGCTCTTTTTCCAGGAATCTAGTGAGTTTTCAAAACACTTCATTTGAAGTCATTTGAAAAAAATAAATACATTTGTGTAGTTTTTGAAAAAACAACTGAATACACTAAAATGAACTTTACGTCATATTAAACGTCAATTACAACAATTACGTCAATTACCACAATTAATTGGAAAATTTTGAAGAAAAAATTGGAATAATTTTTAAGTAAATGGCGTTTGACCGTTTCTGAAAATGAGAAAAATTTGATTCATTTTCTTAGAAAACTGTTGTGTTTTTGAGAAACCTTATTTGACATTTTTTAATGCACATGTACTCATAAATATAATAGTGAAGAAAGTGCCTCTAAAGTAAGTATTACCGACCGTGAGAGAAGTAAAAAAAAATACATTTTTTGTCATTTTTGAAAAAAACACAAAAAAGAATAGAGCAATATGGCGTTTATGTCATCGTATGGGTTTTGTTTGGTATTAACCGTACCAAAAATGTAAAGAAAAAATTTGGAGCCGTTTTTGAGAAAATCTTGTTTTTGTTATTTTTTAAAATTGCAAATATTGCACGCACTATTGCACGAAAACTACTAAAATATGCAAAAAATATACACTATGACCACTATGAAAGAACTATTTATGGACAAAAGTTTCATTTGAAGGAAAAGTCTTTATCTTCAATATTGTAGTTGTAAAATCTTGCCGAAACAATTGTATACTTTTACAATTTCCGAAAATTCAGTTAATCCTGAAAATCGAACCTATTCCACCTTTATAAGTGTATTTAACTCTATTCTTACAAGAAAATTTAAAGAAAAAAAATTGAGCTATTTTTGAGAAACTTTTGAAAATGTTCTTGGGACTTTATTTAAAGTCCCCCAAAAATTAATGAATGTTTCTCAAATTCTCAGAACTTAAGCTCACGCAAAAACGACAGGTATATCTTCAATTTGGAAAAAATCCTATACATGGTTTTAGGCGCTAGGTTTGTTCACATACACCAGATGGACGGACAGACGGCCGGTCGGACGTTCTGCTTTCAATTGTTTTTTTCGGTATCAAGGACCCAAAAAACAGGGATTCTGGTTACACCACGCGTTAGAAGTTTTTGTTCTTAATTTAGAAACTGTATTTATCAACTTTTTTGTTATCAGGGACTGGCAATTAACTTTTTCTATACTACGTTGTATATTACTTCGTATACGAGAAACTAATTACATTTGTGTATTTTTTGTAAAAAATAAATAGTAGCAAAATGGCATTTACATAATCAATTTGCTCTATATGTTTAATAAATTTAAAGAAAAAAATGGAGCAGTTTTTGAGAAAAAATTCTTTAAGTATTTTCTTATAAATTGCTCATTTTTATTTAAAATTGCTCGATAATTACTAAAACTTTCAAAAAAATGTACAAGAAGCTAATGAAAAAACTAATTACAGAGAACAAATTTCATTTGAAAAAGTCGATCTTTAATATTGTAGTTGTAGGAAGACCTTGAAACAAGTTGAACTTTTGCAATTTTTGAAAACCAGTGATATCTACGAACATGAGATCCGCATCATTCTCAAACATCTTTTACGCTATCCAGAGACAAAATTTAATAAAAGAAATGGAGAAATATTATGGTCTTCATGTAAATTCAAAATTAAAATCCAGTTTCAAATTCAATGTGCCGAGACATCAACAGAACAACTAAGGAGAAAATAGGCTAAACGGTTTAGGCGCTAGCGTTGACAACAAGACATGGATGGACAGACGTTTTACCATGGATCGATTTTTTGTTATCAAGGACCCCACAAAGCATGGTTTCTGACTTCACAGCCAGCAGTTAGAGAATGTAATTTATATATAGGAACATGATTTATGCAGTAGTTTGTAAGGAGGGCCGTCAATAAAAGCTGTGTCGGAAATTCGTTGTTTTCCGAGACACAAATGCAATACTGTCTTTTCTTAGTACGTAAAGGCAAGATTGTAAAAATTATTCCAACTTTATTTCTATTAACCATTTTATAACCAATTATAACCAATTATAACCATTATAACCAACTTATCGACCATTATATTTTGCAATAAATAAATACAATTTACAAAAATTGCAATAGCTTTGCAGAACGTACCTCACCAACTTTGAAGTAAGTAAGAACTCTCTCCTGAGATCATGTTCCTAATCCAGAAATGTAGTTCCATAGTTTACATTACATCCATATTCACCTGCCAATATAGGTTATATTATGATGGACGTTCCACTTTCTGAGCTTTCATGAGCCAAAAGCTTTAAATACATTTTCAACGAAAACACATTTAGTAAATCAATATTCGATGTTCTTCTGTAACACCAAAGTTAATATTTTACGCCTACATTTTGTCTTTGGATTTTTATAAATTAAGCCTGGAATAAAGTGTTTTGAACAATCGCCATCTCTGTTGCTGATTTCAATTAATAAATAGTTTCATTGCTAAAATGACTAATTTGGCGATTTTAGCAGTACGTATCACGAAAGTAGAAAGAGGTTATTCAATGTTTTGAGTCGTGCACTGGAAACATAACTACAATTAATCACGGCCCTCTTGCCCTTCAGTACTTTCTCATATGTAACCTGTCACCTTTGCTCATTCTGAAGTGGCTACGATCCAATACCACCTGTAAATTAGTTACATATTGTGCGGGCACCGTAACTAACAGGTTATAACTAACAGACAGAACTAACAGGTTAAACTCTGGAAAATTTTCACCAAATATAATTATTACATAAAAGTCTCTAATTAGAAAGCCGGTGAATTGAAAACGTGCAACAGTTCATTCGGTATTAAAGGAAACGACAAATTACTAAACAAAATACTCGTAAAATTTTTATAATATGCTTAAACTTAGTTACTTTTATTCGACAGAAGTGGTACAGAGCGCTAAAAACTTTTGCAGTATTTCCCACGAACTTGCACATTTATTTGAATGTGCACGTGGTGAAAGGAAAACTAGAAGTGAGAAATATTTAACTGTTATATCAACAAATATAACATTCGTTTATTCATTATATATATATATATATATATATATATATATATATATATATAAACTCAGATACTCCCTCTATTTTATACATTAATAAGCCACCATCCTGATTGAGGTTTTTTTGAGTTTACTCAATTGTTTAAGGCTTACTCCGGGACGGTCCTTTGTTTTGAACTCCCAGTCATACATGTACAGCTTGTCACCCCTTAGTCTCTCTCCTTTCTTCTTCCTCTTTCGTACTGTTTACTTCATTTTCATTCGTTTTCCTTCTTTCATTTTTACTTTCTTTACTTGAACATTGTTCTTTACATGAAGCCCATCGGACCTTTTCAAAATTTTCTCAAACATGACTCCAAATTTTTACTTTAAATTTCTTGCAAATAAAGAGTAAAATATACTTATAAAATCGCATAGGTCAGATTTTCACGGTTAACTCTGAATTTTCGAAACTTTCCAAAGTTTTGATTTTATTCGGCACCTTCCTACAATAATAAAATTGAAGATAGAGATTTTTCCTTCAAATAAAATTTGTTGTCCATATTTTGAAAATCAGATATTCTAAAAAACGATGCAAATTTTTTCTTTTAATTTTTGGTAGAAGTAGCGCAAAATGTACCCTATACAATGACATAAACGTCAGATTGCTCTATTTTTTTTCAAAAATTACACAAATGTAATTTTTTGACTTGTCTCTCACGTCGGTAATATTTACATTAGAGGCAATTTCTTAATATTATTAAATTTATGAGTAAATGTGCTTTAAATAATGTCAAATTAAGTTTCTCGAAAATTCAACAGTTTTCTGTTAAAATGAGCTCAAAATTCTGCATTTTCAGAAATTCTCAAACGCCGTTTTGTCGAAACGGCTCCAAATTATTTTTTTTTAACTTTTCGTATAGATAATGCTAATAGCACTGTTTAAGATGGCATAAAATTAATTTTACTGCAGTAATTTGTTTTTCGTTATATATATATATATATATATATATATATATATATATATATATATATATATATATATATATATATATATATTGTAACACCCCCACCTACCTACTTTACCTACTTTACCACACGTGGTGGGTCGTGATAGCATGAATGCTCGTGAAGCGAGCTTACAATTCTCAGGAAGCAGGATCTTTCGGGTATGAGAAAGGTCTGAACCCTTAACACAATGAATCAAATAAAATATGAATAATATGAACATATATTCAATGAGAAAATTTACAGTGACGCAATTTCACAACAGGTTATTGCACTTTAAGTAGCTGGTCACTGAAAAAATGAAACAAGACAAAAAACCAAAAACATATAGGCGTCACCTCGACTGCCTGAACACACTTTCATCAACTACAATTTAGGATTTGATTACTCCTTTCTGAGTTTTTCCACTACTAAATTATTTACTCTTTTGGCCTCTAGTTTTCCGTGCACGGCTTTTTTTGTTTCAAATGAATTTGATACTTGTTTCAAAGAAACCCTTTCACAGGTGCTAGCCTTGGGCTTCGCACTCACTATGATATTGAACACAAAAAAATATACGTGGCATTCACGTTACTTAATTCATACCCCTTTACATGTCACAAAAGCAATTACTTGAAAACATAATACAACAAATTGATCTTTCTGGATAATATTAACTGTACAACATAAAAATTCTGAATCATTTATGTAAAATTGTACAAGGTAAGCCTCTTTAAATGAATCTACTGACACGTGCAGTAAATGGCCTGGAAACTGCCACTCACACAGTTCGATATACTTCTCCCTCCTATTTTAGACGTTTCACCCACTTTTACCACTGATTGTCGTGTATTTACCACTATCCTCTTTCCCAGCTGAACGCTGCATAAACGTTGCCAGTTCCTTTACCTCACCAGCTCCGCGTCGCTCGCCTATAGGTTACCTTGGGGATTTTCTGCCGCTCGTCCCGCCGTCTGCGTCGTCTCGCGTGCTGTGCTGCGACGAAAGCAGTTCCTTCCGCTCGAACGCCGCCAAGCCTCCAATTTCCACACCTTTCTCTCGTTCTGAACCCGTACTATCTTCGCTCTAGACCAAGTCCTTCTCGCCTACGCTTCTTTCTTCCTGGGGTCGTCCGTCTTCCACTGCCTCGTACACGTTCGTTCGCGCTTCCAGCCTCGAAATTATTAATGTTGCAAGAGTTATGCTCAAATGCTCGGCCGACCTACCACACTTTAGGCATGTGTGGTCTCAGCGTGCAATGTGAGATGCTGGATTTAATTAATGTCCTTCTGCGCGAATTTTACAACTTTTGAAGTTATTTCGACGTCAAACAGTTATTTCGCTTGCTCTCCGAATTATTGTGACTGCAACGAATGATTTTGCACTCTATTCCCTAATTACTTCACTTTTCTAAGATACGCTTTCCGAGATAACTTTTAACTATCAAGTTAAAATAAACTCCTATACTATCTATTTGTATTCGCCGTTACTGCTGTAGTCATGGAAAGTTTCTTCTGGTCGCCGTCACTGTTGCCGCAAAAGAGCTTCTTCTGGTCGCCGTCGCTGTTGCCCTAAAAGAGCGTTCCTCCGAGGCGCGCCGCGATACTTATGGTACTTGCGCCTGGGGGAATTTTGGAGGGGTGCATATTCTCCTCCTTTCGTGACCTCCCGGAAAAACATTACTCACTAGTTCGGGCGTCGCAGTTTGAAAAGCTGTGGGCAGATGGCCCGTTTACCGGCCATCGCTCCGCCGCGTACCCTAGTCCTCTCTGCTAGTGAGCTTCTTTACATAGCTGATGGTGGCGTTATGGGGTTGTCTAATCCCGTGACGTCACAATATATATATATATATATATATATATATATATATATATATATATATATATATATATATATATATATATATATATATACACAAACTGGGGTCGTTGCTCTCCCATGACTCACATAAAACACTTAACGACAAACAAAATAAACACATAAACACATAAACACATAAACACATCAACGATATAATACACTTAAATTACATGACACAAAATCCAAAATATTTCCATTCATACTGACAATTATAAATAAACTCATTCACACCCGAATGCGCATTCTGCCTGTATATCTATTGAATCTATTTTACGTTAAGACAGAACTTGATCTTGTACAGAAGCTAATTTTAATCTTTCTTCTCCTTCAAAATGTGAATTTCATAACAAAAAACAAAGTTTCATGAACTTCCCTTTTGCCGAAAACGCTGTAATCCGCAGCAAACCATTGTTGCGCGCCGTCCTCGCTGTATATTACGCAGCATCCTCCAAATCCATCCTCCCGCAGCATTTCTCCATCACCCCACACATTACCAAAATTTTCTTGAACTCGCTAATATCTTCTTAGCATGTCCTTTCATTCCCCTATCATCCTATTTCCATTACGCAACTAGTAACGCGATTATCTGTCTATCACGTGCTATATTTCCTCCAAAATGTCCTATTATTGAATATACTGCGACACATAAAATATTTCCGCGTTACGCATTGTTATTACGAACATCATTGCCTAAACTCACTATATCCATTCATGTTCACCGTGTTTCTCGCACAATTGCATACTAAAATTTTATCTTTTTTCGGAGCGTTGTTCCCCAAATCTGACTTCGAGCTCGCTACACATCATCCTTCTGGTCATTGTTGCGTTGTGTCTTCAACTTTTTTTTTCTGGAACATTTACCGATCGCTTACGTGTCTTTACCAAAAATATCATACCATTTTACTTAATTCTGTCCTTTCCAGGCTATTTCTCTTTATTACTACTTTTAATTATCAATTTACATCTTATTACTATTTCTTTGGTATGCACCGTTTGGTACTAGTGCTCAACGGCTGGTTGACGTGTGCGCAGCGCCCGCCCGTCCAAGCTGCGCGCCAAGCTGTGCATCGCAGCCATCTGGGGTGTGGCGGGCGCCCTCGCTGCGCCCATCGTCGTCGTGCAGCGCGTCGAGTTCGTCGAGGAATTCCGTAAGTACTCACCCCCCCACACACACACACGCCACTCTTTTTTTGTCGCGAATTGGCCATCCTAGGACCACTGCGACGCGAATGCACCACTTGTACCCACCGAGGCACAGTCATATTCTCCCGGGGGCTAGTGCACGTGACCTTTTTTGGGTGAGATCAGGTCGTTTGTGCCAAATCAATTTTTACACCCCAGGCTTAGTGGCATCCATTATTATTATTATTATTATTATTATTATTATTATTATTATTATAATTATATTTTTCTGTACTTTTCTCAGTAAGCATTGAGAACCATTCATCTATTCATACGACTTAGGCTCTAGCAAATGCAACTGGTAATGACAGATCTGAGGAAAGACGGAGAAGAAATTCATCTTTGTCCGTCGTTCAATTTAAAAATTTTCGCACAATATGGCAAGTCTGTAGGATTAAAGCATTTTGGATGGTTATGCAGATTCCTTTTGATAATCCTATTTTTGTAAGACCTGAAGCAAATCGGTCTGTCACCACTCCTGTGGCTGAGATGATTATTGGCACTATTTCAACCTTACTCAGTTGCCAAACATGTTGGATTTCTGCTGCCAAATTCTGGTATTTTGAAATCTTCTCCGATTCTGTCTTATTCAGATTTTTTGTCAGTGGACAGCCTACATCTATGATTGTTGCATACTTTTGTATTTTATTGATCACTACTATGTCAGGGCGATTATAATCCACAGTTTTATCAGTGACAATAGGCCTATCCCAGTAGAGTACTATTTCACTATTTTCTACAACCGGTAAAGGTGAATATTTGTAAAATGGTGGAGGGTTCTCAATTAGTCTATAATTTGATGCCAATTGTCTATGGATTATTTTGGCTACTTGATTGTGCCTCCCAAGATATGCAGTGTTGGCAAGAACTGGGCAACCTGCAATCACATGGACAGTGGTCTCATTTGGTTGATTACACATTCTACAGACGTCTTTTATACTGCTCTTCAGTTTGTGTTTATCATAATTGCGTGTTTTTATTACCCCATATTGAATTGCTATTATAAATCCTTTATTATTATTACTATTATTATTATTATTATTATTATTATTATTATTATTATTATTATTATTATTATTATTATTATTATTATTATTATTATTATTATTATATGCGTATTGTCACGGTTTGATAATGCTATATGATTAACATTACTTTTAGTCTAAGCTTTTCAGCTGTACCCCTCGGTACGATAAGGTTGTTACGCTTGAAATGATAATTATGAGTTGATGATGACGAGGGGTGAACAGGCAATCACAAATACGACCATGTCTTAACAGGACTCGAACCTGCAGCCTCCTGCGCGCTGACGACGGCTCTCACAGCCGTCTGCGTCGTGGGTCCGGCTTATAATAATAATAATAATAATAATAATAATAATAATAATAATAATTATTATTATTATTATTATTATTATTATATTGAAATTATATTCCTTACGTAATTAATTGGGAAATATTTTGTGTTCCACGTGTGAGTAGATCCCGAGAGAGATAAGAATAAATATTTCCTTACGAGTCCTTTTCAATGTGCATTCAAAATTTCTGGATGGTATGCCAAATATCTAATATGACTTCTCTTCGAATATCTATTAATATTTTTGTTCTATAAAGATGTAATGTTGTAATCTGAATTAAATTAGGTGTACCATATGCATGCATTGTAATAACTAGAGAACAGATTTTATTGTAAGAAAAAATCAAAATATGTAGTACATATATATGTATTTATTTTTTCAAAAATATGTAGGAAAAAATTAAAAATATGTAAAATAAAAATTGATGTTAGTTTAAAATTGTTAGATACAACGTGCATTTTCAAGTTTTCAAAGAGAAAATGTCGTCGATCAGTTCTCAAAATAGATTTGTAGCGGCTGAAGGGACGTTCCACATATACAGAAGAAATTGGAGCATATTTGAACGCTGATATATCCATTGGGTTGAGTTCTAGTTCCAGTGTTGAGGTGTCTTTTCCTCCGCTGAGAATGTTGGCAATGGTTTTCATGTCTTTCCAGCCTGGAGTTTTCTCCAACGAATCTTGTAATTTATTTTTTCTGTGTTTTCACCTGTTATGTCTTTTAATTTTGCTTATGCACTGTTAATAACTTAAATACTAGCAGCTAATGGCATGTTCTGAGCCTCAAGCTTTGCGATAGCATTTACTAAAAAAATTGTACTTGCAGAAATGAAAGCCAAATTGTATCTCAGACTCGAATCATAAATCAATGATTTGGCTTTTATAGTGCCGCAGATGACTCGAAGTCCAGCTTCAAAAGAATATATTTTATTTGCTCAAAGTTTTCACAATAATATTTAGCTGCTTCTCACCACGTGCCCCATCTTGTAATTACCGGCTGTGGAGGCAAATTCAGTTCAGGATAACTGTCTTTAAACCTTTTAACTGTGCTTGGTGCTTTCAAAAATACTTTTTTAACAGTCGATATCAAAGTATCGACAAGAGGAAATTGATGTCGAACAGTTTCTGCCAGTCGATGAAGAGCATGTACTACGCACGTAAGCTGAATCATTCTTTGGGTAGAACACTTTTAATGCACTCCCCGCTTTCACCATGTAAGGAGCAGCATCGGTTAAAAACAACACGTTTTCATGCATGATACCACTAGGCCACAGCAGATTCATCGAGTCATTGAAAAACCTGGCAATTGTAGCGTGCTTGCATTTTTCTAAAACTTCACAATTTAAGAGATATGGTGTCGAAGGAGATTCAGGGCACATCATTCCTACAATAATATTTGCAATATATCAATGGCCAATTAAAGCCAAATTTCGGCCAGTAATAACGAATACGTTCGTCGTACACCCCCACATTAATTTCTGATCTTATTTCACCCAGTGTTGCTTGTCTGTAAGCACTGACAATTACGCAAACGTCACTGCTCTCTGTCATTAAGTGAAGGCCGTCGACCACTCTGTTTTCTGTTGTGAGACGTTATGCCTGAAATTAGCTATTCTTGGCACACTCTTAGCACTGTGGATCTCGGAATTTTGAATTCTCTAACGATTTCCGATATTGAATGCTCCATACGTCTAACTCCAACTACTATTCCGCTTTGAAAGCCTGTTAATTCCAGTCCTGCGGCCATAATCATGTCCGAAACTTTTTCAACGAATCACGAACGTCCTACCCTTTTTGTGCCTTTGCCAATGCACTGCCCTTTTATACCTTTTCTACGCAATACCACTGCCTTCTGTATATTTGAATAATAGTTTATCATAACTTTTGTCACCTCAGGGATTATGCAAAACATTCCTGAGATCTTTTGTGTCATAATGGTACAAATCCAACGTTGTTTCACAAAAATTACTCAAAGTATTTAGTTTTCCGTATACGTTTGGCGTCATACTTTATTTTTCATTTACCTCTAGCACTTTCTTGAGGACTAGTAGATACATCGTTATTTTCCTTCATGTTTCCTTACACCGCCACTGACTCCTCTACTACTCACCACAGAGGAAAAGCGACGTTTCCGATACGATTGGAACCAAAGGTCAGAATATAACAAGAGCAGATTCAGAAAGTAATTCAGGAAAGAAGATTTCAGTTCTGAACCCCCATATTTTTAAGTAAGATTTTTTAAAATTGTTAACATGAAATAAACAATGTATATTCAAAATGGGCATTCTCATTTGTAAGTAAGCAAGTCATATGGAAATAGTGTATGAAATAAATGAAGTAACATTATAAATATATATTTACTTTGAAGGGGGAGTCATTACCCCATCTTCAACATGTTCTAATTCAGGTTTGAATATAATTCACCATTTTGTAGCAGTAGCTAATTCAAATTATATCAAAAAGCGGTTGGAAAATACTCTGATCATATTGCATGTTTATTTTCCCCGTATAAAAGGACATTATATGTTCCTGTCATTCTCTCAGCCAAAAACAATTTTTGCCCGGCTTTCCGCCTATGCTATATGGCGTCGAAATTCCCTGACATCTTACAATTCTGGAAGTTATATTATCACCTACCATTCATGTGTCTGCGCCCAAACAAATGATTTTCCTAGTCAAACAACAAGTTGAAAGGCCGAAAGTAATTTAAGTTTGATTCCATCGCCTAATATAGAACTCCCAATGAAGTTGGTAAATATCCCGAGCACGTGGATTGAAAACCAGAAAGCAATAATAGCAGACAATGTGGCCTTGTGTGCATTCATTTAATGAGTACCTTTATTTGGGAAATTAAATCTTCATATATGAGATGGGAGAGAAAGTACGGTTATTCAACCAAAATGCAGAGAGAGAGAGAGAGAGAGAGAGAGAGCGAATATTTTTAGTCGGTGCTTACTGATGCTGTGCAATTCACCTGCCCGACGCACGGAGATGAGCACTTTGCCAAGTGCGGTTTTTACTGAATGACAGAGAGCGGGTGAATGTCGTATTTTCTCATTGCGTCAGCGAGTCACCTAAGTCCCAATATTTGGTTCCATCGAAGAGCTTTTTCGTTTATTACATAATTTTATCGCCTGCTATCAGAACAGTAGTAAGCCCAGAACTGAACAGCAATTTCATTCCAATGGTTTAAAAAAAAGAGATGAAATATTTCTGCTATTTCTGCTTCGGTGGATTGCAAGTTTTGGATTTGACGAAACCATACCGTAGTTTGAACGGAAAAGCGGGCTGTTATTGGTTTGAAATGAAACTGTTAGGTCGGAAATACATCCTTATATTATTTCGAAAGGACGTGGCACGCTCATAATAATAATTTCCAAGTAATTACCCACTTAAATGCAAACACTCTATGTAAAATAACGTGGAATGAATGTTTTGTATAAAAAATGTAGTGATTCTTTTATATTCTTAAGAATTAAACTTTTAACTGCTTACGATATATGTTTTACCATTGCCTCATGTAATTGCTACAACTTCATCTTCTCTGATTGTAATATATTTGTCTTAAAAGTTCTGTCAGCCAACTTCATTAAATTAACTTCTGTTACGAGTCAGAAACGTCAATGTCTTTGTTACTGAGTTGGCCATCGGAGAATGTTGCAGAGTAGGTCCCCTTAATTGACAGCACTTGGGTACAACGGCCGCAGCACCATTAGTGGATATAGCCTGCGCTTACAGCAAGCAATTGTGACCGACCGTCATTCACTAGGATCTCCACTGAGTCTCTCGAAATGACCTTAGCGTACATAATGCTCCCAGAGGCTATATGCTTTATGAAACAATGACGCCATCTTGATGTAACTAACATTGATGTTTGTTGTAAGGAAGGAGCCTGTTTACTACCGCAATCTCCTGGTTACTTTGTAAATCCATTGCATTTTTCACGGTATTAACTTTCTCAGAGTTAAATTATGGTTCTCACTTACTGAATCACTTTCTTATTTTATGTTCATCTTTGGTTTCAAGTTTGCGACTACTTGTATCTATTTCTTCTTGTAAAAATGTTGTACTGCCTTGAATTCAAATGTTTGTTGAACATTAAAATTGGAACTGAGACGAAGAAAGATACCTAACAAGTTGCTGGTAAACTCTAGTAACAATTTATAGTGGTTTTATGAAAGCAATTACCGGCTCTCTGCAGTTATGACATATTGGCCTTCCTCTGAATATTATCTCGAACAAATGTTTCCTCTCATCCTGCATCCCTGCAGGAACAACAGAATACTCTATTATCATTATCTTCAGAATATCTTTATTTAATGTGAATCTATAATTTATTTTATTAAGAAGTTTGAAACAACAGGTTCATTATGACATATAAGTTTTAAATTAGAAGGTAATAATTATATTAATGTGTAATAATATAATTATTTATTACTCGCCTAGTAAATTTCAAATTGCTATTCGTTCTATATTTTTTCTTTACGATTAATTATCTAAGAACGCGTAGAATGGATTTGAAATGTTATTCACTATATTGAAAAACCTTTATTTAAATACGATAATTATCCTTTAATAAAACAGATCTAATGCATCATTTAACTGCTGATTTGAAGAATATTTTACAAACATACGTGTCTGCTGTTTTCTTTCGAAATACTGACGTCCTGTCGAAATTGTTATGGTATTCAGCTCATTTTCTCCTTCCTCCTTCTATGCCACTATTTCTTCTAGAAGTTTTACTTCTCTTATTCTATTTTATCATCTCATTCTTCATGCACTTCCCCTTCGGCATTCGTATTGTGTTGACTTGCAAAGCCAGAATTGTCCACATCACAGTCAACACCACTGGCAAATTCCATTATCGTCCGATAAACTGTTCCGTCGAAAGTATGATCTGCGGGAAACACATTCCAAGATCCTTTTGCACGTTCACACGTTTTCCCTGTAGGGAAAAAGTCCTATGGAATGTGATGTGCTGGCAGCGAGACCACGCCGAAATTTTAATTGACTCTGAACGGCTGCTACTGAATTCGCTGTCCCACGTGTGAATATTGTTTTACTACTCTCATTGTATAATTCTGTCATTTGATGGCTGCAACCAGTTGCATAATGATACCTATTCGGTAAACAGCTTATTGTAATACGGTTCTTCACTGAACACAGAGAAGTTTACGAACCAAGTATTGACAATGAATTATTGAGAATCGTTCTAGTAAATGTTTCGTTCCATTGTACACATTGAAATTGCATTTAATATTACATTATGCTTGTCATTTTCAATTTATTTTATTATTAATATTTTTTATGTGTAACATTATGTAAAATAAATTGAATGGCAATTTTACTTCGATCCTGTTTGAATAGCTTAGCCACCTGTCAATGACACTCCATGTATTAATACACTCGTGTAAAGTTTACAATGCTCGTTGTTCGCTTGTATCGTAATATCAGACTCCCGTACTGATACCCGTCGTTTCATAATGTACCATTATAAAGAGGCAATAAGACGCAAAAAAACAAAAACGTACTGCGACGTGCCTGAAAAGAGGGTTATGCTGTCCTCAGAGGTCTCCGAGACCGCACGTCACCAGACGATGTCTGTTTCATGGAGAGGCAAAGGAGTTTGGATGGCGTGTGTGCGCAGGGGGCGGCCGCTGCACCACCAAGCCCTTCTGCACCATCGTGGGGATGAGCCCGCGCCAGATGGGGCTGTACCGCCTGGTGCTGTTCCTCATCCAGTACGTGACGCCGCTGTGCGTCATCAGCTACGTGTACGCGCGCATGGCGCTGCGCCTGTGGGGGTCGCGCGCGCCGGGCAACGCGCAGGGCAGCCGCGACGCCGCGCTCATGCGCAACAAGAAGCGGGTGAGTACGCAGACAGGCCCCAAAGGCCCGCAAGGCCCGCGAGGCCCGCAAGGCCCGCGAGGCCCGCAAGGCCCGCGAGGCCCGCAAGGCCCGCAAGGCCCGCAAGGCCCGCGAGGCCCGCAAGGCCCGCGAGGCCCGCGAGGCCCGCGACGCCCGCAAGGCCCGCAAGGCCCGCAAGGCCCGCGAGGCCCGCGAGGCCCGCGAGGCCCGCGAGGCCCGCAAGGCCCGCAAGGCCCGCGAGGCCCGCGAGGCCCGCAAGGCCCGCAAGGCCCGCAAGGCCCGCAAGGCCCGCGAGGCCAGAAAGGTCCGCAAGGCCCGCAAGGCCCGCAAGGCCAGAAAGGCCCTAAGGCAAGGCCCACAATGCAGGCGGGCGGTTCCAGCCAGAAGAGGACCTATTTTTAGTGGATACTTTTATTATTTAACCCACTACCATATCAGGGGTCCTTTTGGACCCCATCATTAATTTGTTAATATTTTTCTCAATATTTGCAGGATAATTCCAGTGTTTTAAATATGCCATTGTGCACTTATTAAGTCTGTACCACACCATTTTCATATACTTTCCAAACTTTGTTAGAGAGTTTTTTAAGTTTTTTTCGTTATGTGTCCAGAATGATTTAGGTTATTGTCTGTAAATTTTCCATTGTCAAATGAAATGTCTTGTCATGAACATGACAAGATGAACAAAAAGTGTGTCTGACTCAATCAATATTAAATTTATGTCAAAAGAATGTTCCCAACTCTTATAAATATTTCTGAAACATTACATGTCATCACTGGAAGATACGTTAAGTGGAGGTTATTCTTTATATGAAATATATAATATGAAAAAATTATGTTTATTATGTTACTGAAAATAACTTATAAAAGATATCCTTATATAAAATTAATTATTTACACTCAGTATATTGCCGAACACATCATGTCTTCCACTTCCAATTGTCAGTAGAGATCCAAAAAGACTCCAGAAATAGTAGGTGATAGAAAAAAGCAGATATGGTACGAGGATTAAGGTACTAACACTACTTGTGTTTGCTATACACTTTTATAAAGGGATCCAGATAAAAGTTTCGCGGGATGGTCCGCATTCATTTCGTTACGCAACTACCACGCTCATTACACCCGTATGTGCGGTGCATGCATTCTTTTATCACGGGAGGTGAACGTGTTTTTCATCCGCTGTATGGTGATACGGCGCCGACCTACATGTCCACTTGCGGGGTGTCCTTGCATCCGGGTTGCTCCGACGAGCGACAACTCTCCCGTCCCGCCGGTACAAGCTCTAAACTCCCAACTGGTCGCCCTGCATGTGTGGTAGTGTAGTGTCTGTAAGTGTGAGTGTATGTAAGTAAGGGGTTAGAATTGAACAAGGAAAGGGAAGGAAAGATCGCGCGCGGTCCATGGCCCGTTTGGTAAGGTACTGCCCCAGCATTCGTCTCCATTGGATGGACTGGGAGTTCTTCGCAGAAACCAAGCAAACTACCGATCAGAGCAACCAGCCGCCAGAATTCTCCTCCTGACAGCAGCTGAATTCCAACTAGTGTGGAAAATCCTCTCTGAACTCTAAACCTAGGACTTCCAAGTAAAAACTTCGAGTAAAAATGTGACAATTATAAAAATACGTAAACAAAATTTTCCCCAAAACGCCATCACCTTTTTTTTTAAATTTTCCTCAGTAATGCGACATAACATGTCATGTATTTATTATATTTATGTCATGTTAATGTGTCACTTTTATATTATTTAATGCATAGGGAACATAGAACATAATACGTTCTAAGCTCATTAAAACATGTATAAGATTGCAACATTTCTGAAATTGCAAAAATTGCCGTTTTTCCGAACCTCAAATTTTAACTGAAATAAATTTCATCTCGGGGGCCACATCCTTTCCGAGGTCGAAATGGTCGTTGGCTGGCGTGGCAGGCGCGGCGTGGTGAGAGCAAAGGAAGGCAGCTGCGCACTATGCGTGGCTGCTTCGCCTAATACCGGCTCCTGGGTGTTTGCTTGCGGTGCTCATTACGGGAGTTGGATCTTGAGGGAGCGCGCGTGCCTCGACCGATATGCAAATGGCGTGCGCCGCAATGCCCCCAGCGGCGGCGAGAGTGCGCGCGCAGTGGGCGCTAACGACGCTCAAAGCGCGCCAAATTATTTTTATCGAATTTCAAAGTAAGCAATTTCATCCGATGAAAAATTGAATTAGTCTTGCAACCTGATTGAATAATTGATTGATTAGTGATTCCGGGTCAACTGCTAAGGTCATTAGCCTCGTACGTGTTGTGCATGTGTTTTCTCGGGAAGGGGTGGTGATCTTCCTCCATTGGATGGACTGGGAGAGGTGGTTCAGGACATCAACTGATGTCTCTGCAGCGTCTCTGATCGGAAGGTACTGAATTCAAGTCTCGACGGTGACAGGATTTTCGACACTAGCTACATAGCTAGGTCGAATTCACCCACTGCGCTGTTTGGACGAGAATTCTAGCGACCAGCTGCTCTGATCGATAGTTCTCGGGTTTCGCCGATCAACGCCAGGCGAATGCCGGAACAGTACCCTAACAAACGCGCCACGGACCGCGCACGATATTTCCTTCCTCTTCCTTGTCCTATTCTCACCCCTTACTTACACACTCTAACATACACTACACTACCACATATGCCGAGAGACCAGTCGGGAGCTTAGAGCTTGTCTCGTCTGAGGCGGTGCCCCGCTGGTGGGAGATACCTGGTTCGGGAAAACCCCGCCGCCGACGGTAGGTCAACACCGGATCTCGCCATCCAGGGGGGAAGATCACTACCACCTCCAACTGTTAGATTGATTTCGGGCATCTAAAACATGTAGTACACATAAAAACACACAATCTACGAGACTAATGACCTTAGCAGTTCACCCACCCAGAATCATTAACAATCAATCAATCAGATCAATTGGAATCAATCAATCTAAAAATCACTCTATCAATCAAATGGATGGCGAGATCCGGCGTCGACCAAAATGTCGACTTGCGGGGATTTGCCCCAACCAGGTATTTCTCACCAGCCGGGTATCGCCCAAATCGGTAGAAGCTCTAAGCTCACGTAAGTGTGTGTGTGTGAGTGTGTGTGTGTGTGAGAGAGAGAGAGAGAGAGAGAGTGTGTGTGTGAGTTTGTGTGTGTGTGTGTGTGTGTGTGTGTGTGTGT
This sequence comes from Teleogryllus occipitalis, assembly GCA_011170035.1. Classification (NCBI taxonomy): domain Eukaryota; kingdom Metazoa; phylum Arthropoda; class Insecta; order Orthoptera; family Gryllidae; genus Teleogryllus; species Teleogryllus occipitalis. The sequence goes on along the minus strand of BLKR01005755.1, from coordinate 36,275 downwards.
GTGTGTGTAAAGGGTGAGGATAGGAAAAGGGGAGGAAAGATCACGCGCGGTCCGTGGCTTGTTTATTACGGTACTACTCTGGCATTCACCTAGTGTTGATCAAAGAAACCACAGAAAAATGCCGATCACAGCAGCCGCCCGCTAGAATTCTCCACCAGACGGCGGCTGCGTTCGACCTAGCTGATTAGCTAGTGTAGAAAATCCTTCCACTGTTGGAAATCGAACCCTGGACCTTCCCGGTCAGAGGCACTGCAGTGACATCAGATGAACCAGTCTTGGCAGTTTAATGGCTACAGCAGGAAATAAAAATAAAACAAAAAAAATCTATATGCATGTTTTAAGAATCTAAATTAAATTTGTTTTCTTCAGGAGTGTTTTTTTATATCATAGTGATATTTTGTTGAACTCCTACGTGCAAGCATATTGGAGAGGGTAATCAAGGCAAAAGAGACTGTATTGACGAATCCGATTAGTTCAGTTTCGCTTTACTTCTGAACATGTGCATCATCACTTTCAATATTGAATAATTCTAGAGATAATAAAACTCTTGCACAAGTATTTTCTGTTTAAACATGTAATGAATATATTTAATAAATTTTACAGTTGTGTTATTCTTTTGTTCGAAGTTTTCTCTCAAAATGTAGAGTTTCGTCCAATTAATCACTGTCTGCGTTTGAGGCTTTTTTGATAACAATCTGTAATTGCAGAATTATGTAATTTGTAGCTCATAAATCTAATTTAGTATTCTTTGCAATGAACGTAAACATTCCATAAAATGTTAGTTATCCTTGTTCAATTTTATTACGTCCTTTATGCATGTAAAAATGCATAAATATATTTAATGATGGTGAAATAGTACAATAGCAGTGCTTTCATAAATGAAATTTAAAAAATATAAGAATGCACTTCTGGAGCCGTTCAGAAAAATTTTATAATTAAGTAAAAAACAAATAAATTGTTGCGGGTGTTAGTAATATGATTAAGGACGATGCAGATATTTTAACGTATTTGTAGTTATTACCTGGCAAAATGAGATTCTAAAAAAGAGTACCCAAACATAATGAAAGAAGAGAATAAATGAATATGAAAGTTAAATAATCCAAGTTTTTAATGGGTGTTTGGGTAAATTAAAAAAAATTATAATTTCTAATGTGTCAAGAAGCCTTTACTATTTGCTTAAGAATGTTTGTTAAAACACTTTCAGTGTGTGAAGATTAGCTTTTGCCCTACGTCTTCGGACATGCTATGTTAATGAATTTATAAATTAATGCTTCGCTATTGCAATACATTACACTTCACACGTTACTGGTCATGGGATTGTTAATCACGTTTTACGCTATGCTCTTCAAAACTTTTAAGAGATGAAAGACTGTCTGGTGAGGATGGGTTTGTCCTGGTTTGGACATGGTTGTCATGTATCCTATTGTTAAAACGTTCTGTCTCAAGTTTGGGCACTCATTCGCTCTGACACTCTATTGGAGATATTTGATTTGCTTGTCCGATATACTGTTGAAGTAATAATGACGGCCGATATTTCACAACCGCAGGCGCATAATATGCAGTGAAGACGCGCTTAATACTTGATGGTGCGGCAGGCTACGTAGAGCTTCTGTTCAGGAGCGCTTGATTCAACACCATCAATGCGTAAAAGCACCATCAATATGTTGCATAAAAGCACTATCAACGCGTTGCATAAAAGCCCAATTAATGCGCGTGTATGTACAACAGACACACTTACATTCCCTTTGTGCTACTCCCATATTATTTGCGCATGGGTAAGTAATAAGTTGACAAAGTTTTATCGCAATCGGATGAACAGTATGGCAGCGCATAAAATACGAACAAACAGACAAACGTTGATTTTTATATATTAGATTTTAGTTCGAATTTTTGCTGTTAGTGACTATGAAGTTCCCTTCTGCCCGCTCTTGGGCCCACTGCGCGGTAGAGGATGGGACGCGGAAGAAGTGGACCGTGGCGGCGCCTCGTTATTTGGTAGTAAATTTCATGTGTCACTGCAAATTACCTTGCATGCCTAGCGTATTGGCGAATTCTTATTATCTACTACCTGAAGCACCAGGTGGTTGTTGGTTCATGAATTAGACCCGAGACAGATTCGAGGCGAAGCCGCGATATTAGGAATTAAAGTTGTAAGCGTATGTTTCCTTCCGTATCGTGGACGAATTTTTATTGTTTACCATCTGAAGTACCAGGTGGTTATTTGTTTATGAATTAGACCGAAAATGGAGTTGGAAAGAATTCATTATGTAGTGGTCAATTAAAATACTTTTATTGACACCGCCTGCAGCTCTGCTTTGTAGCTTTCCGTCCCGCCAATTAGAGGTAGAAGGCGTATCCAGAAAGTTTCCCTGCGTCAACGAGAAAGAGAAAATCTTTTTTGTAGCAAATAAATCACACGTTGCACTGTTTTTTCCTCGTATTATCCACTAATTAGACATTTGTCGTACCATGGCATCTACATTTATATGCCCGTGTCGTACAAGTCTGTCGTTAGGGAAAAACTCGACTTGAGTTTGACAGCCCCCTGGAAATGTGCATCACTGTGACACGCAGATATTTTAAAATATTTGTAGTTATTACCTGGCAAAATGAGATTCTATAAAAGAGTACCCAAACATAATGAAAGAAGAGAATAAATTAATGAAAGTTAAATAATCCCAGTTTTTAATGGTTCTTTGGATAAATTAAAAAATTTATAATTTCTAATGTGTCTAGACTCGCTGATCGGAAAAGATTTTCTTAAGGTGTAAGAAAATATAAAAATCGCCGAGACGAGATTTAGATTATACGGTGCAGAGGAAAATACCTCCCAGTGACACGGCTGAAGAAGATATGTTGTGAGCTGAGTCTTGTGCGGCCGACAATGCGACAATTCACCCGATTTTTTCAGTCCCTAACGTCCAATAGTTTACTTTCCGTTGGTAACTGGAAATGACATAGGAGGTGTCCCAAGGGAGGAAAAATTAAAAACCGGTGTGGAGGAGGGAAAGAGGGAGCCTTTATTCACATAGCTCCTCCGATTGGTGGCAATGTATCATCCCCTGGTTCCAAAAGCATAATAGTAGAGATGTATAGCGAGAAACTGAATTATAATTTTTAATATTCCCAGAAAATTGACGAAATTCACTCATAAGTCTGGAGAGTCTGGAATTAATATTTGCAGAATGCATTTCGAAGAAACAAAAAAGAAAATTTTTAGACAGTTACACTTATATAATATGGAACAATGATTCTTTTATTAAAGAAAATGTTGACAAATGTTATTGCCTATACAATTTTTAGCATGTTCCTTACATTTGAATTCTGATAAAATATTCGTGATACGTGAAGTATGTAATAGCGATATCAAGCAGTTTTTTTAAGTTATATTTGAGTTCCAGTCATGGAATAGTCTTCATAAATACCACGTGTGTTTTCGAAATTTCCAGATAAATTCACTGCGCATTTGATGCTACTGCATATTCCAGTAATTTCCAAACCGTTCGTGGTGATACCTTTGATAAAATTGCCTTCTTTCCCCTACAATTGTCATTGTAATTTGTATTCAAATCCGAAATTCAATATCGAATTGTTGCTTTAAAGAGATTGAACAATTGCCAGTTTTTCATCTATCTATTTCATATTCGGTTGATATTTGACGACTATGACTTATTATTGGCTAATAGGCAAATAAAATAACGAAATCTAATTCGCATTATCTAGACTAGTCACATTATCATCACGCTCTCATTCGCTTTGATCCCTCATATTTTATATCACTGACCATTAGGCGTCATTCGGTATCTCAATAAAGAAAACAGGAAAATGATTTTATTAAAGATATGCAATAACGGAAAATTTTCAGCAAATACATTTAAAAGTTGAATTGATCATAAAGTGAAGGAGCCGGAATAAACGGAAGAAGGGAAAGAAGCCATTTATGGAATTAGTACATTAATAATGTTTATAATTACAAAAGTTATAATTCTCTTACTGTTTTCGATACAAAGTTCAGTGAGACTGTTCCTATTTCTGACATAGAATGAGAAGAGTAATGTCTGCAAACAGGAACATTTTATGTGGAAGTTTAAATATTCGGGTAAATTCGTTAATAGCTATTAGGAAAAAGAGTACACTGAGCGTTCAGAAAGTCCGTTTTCCAATTCCAATTTAGATGGCTCATTATCTTCACAACTCTTCTAATTTGAGTAATCTATGGGCTTGTTATTCAATGTTTCTAATATACTTCTCTTTCAGTTTTTTAAAGGAAGCTAATTGTTCATAATTTGCAAACCAAAAAAAGGTTTAATTATAAATAACAAAAAATAGTTTGCTAGTCTGAAACTACGTATGGCGGTTGATGACAAGAGTATTCACCTGGAAAAAGAGCGCAATGATAACTTCTATAACTTTGATTGTTATTTAGAATAAATATTCCTTCCGTGTCAAACGTTAATTTGCATCATTGGCTAATTGTGAAGAAAATTTGTGGTTGAAGTCGATGTATGTTTATTTAATTAAGAAAGTCATCGCTGAGAATAGTTGTGAGAAGTCTCTTCTTTTATTAGTACTGATAGAAGCAGTGCCGTTCGTGCGAGTTGCAATTTCTTTTACCGACGCACATTACTTTTCTACAACTCTGGGGCAAAAATGTTTAGTTTTGAAATGTTGCAATCCTCCCTTTTTGTACTTTTATTTATCATTCACCTGTATACGATAATACAAGTGTGGACAAGTGAAGTAACAACTTGAAATGAACATTTTGATGTGTTTTGAAGCAAACATTTTATTGCCTTTCGGACAGTGATGGCGGTAGGAATCAACAAGATGACGTAACGTACGTTACATTATAACGTACGTTATAACGTTTCACAAAATCTGTAGAAGCCAGGAAGATATTCGAAAAATTTAAATAAATCGTACAAAGACCCAAGTTAGCGTTAGCAAATAGTGAAGTCGCGCCGAGGAAAAAGGGAAAAATAAGCCAGAAAACGTAGACTGGAACGTAATTTTTTTACCTCAATACAAAACTTACAAAGTGGACATTGTATGTAGCACCGACAGACGACCACCATACAAAAGTTAAGATATTTATAGATTCTGTTAGAAGTACGCAAACAAAGTCGCAAACAGAAACTTCCGAGAAAACGTATGTAGCAATACCCGTACCCCGCCAAATCTCTAAGTACTTTGCGTGCGAATAGAGAAGTGACGAAAATCCCAAACAGCGACTCAAAGCAACTGAAGTATTTTTCAGATGCAGCGTGGCTAAATGTTTGCCTTCAATTCCGGGTCTCGGTCGTTTTGCTTCATTCCCTGCGCTGTGTACTCTAAGCGAGCGGTGGGTGAGGGAAGCCCTTCAGGAGCAGACGCGACCATCGCCGCATTCTCTATAAATAGCGCGTCGCGAGAACGGACGCATTCCCGTTATTGATGTGAACGCGCGCAGAACAAGATGGGCCCTTCCGTTTTAACTCGCTTATGGAAGTAATATCTCTGCGGAGATCGCGACCATTCTTTATACCGAACAGCCAGAAGTTGTGCCTTCGACCTTCTCAACGATGTCGCAGAAGTCGACGCAATGAAATAAAGGTGCATCGCTGGAGCAGACGAAGGCAATCTAATGCCGGGTTCGTGTCGCCGCTGCAACTGCCCGTGAACGGAGGGCCGCTTTTCAATCCTTGGGGGACGCCTAGTATAACTGTCCATTGTGAAGAAGGAATTGAATCGAAGAATTTCTTCCAGTGTCTTCGTTTCATTTTCTGCTGATACGGATGTCAGTATTTTTATATTATTTGTAACTTTTCAGCGATGGCTTCAAGCTTATTCTTACATCAAACTTTCTGCTTTCGACCTCGTCAAACTTTATTGGCCTTCCTTTTTTACTGGCTTTCAGTTTACCTTTCTTGCGTTTTCATTCCGTATTCTCAATATTTTGTTATCTGGAATTTTAATTATGATTTTAATCTTATTTCGCTTTATGTAATACGACGAGATTGGAGAGCATTGAGTTATCCTTGCTATATTCATTGCAATCTTTTAGAAGAAATCTCAGAGTGTAAATCGTCTTCTTTCTCGAATGATAGGATATGATTTCTGAAGACTTTCAATTTTAATTTTTTACTTTTGCCAGTTCATTCAAAACACTGCCCCCAACTACCTACTTCTATATGCATTATGTAATATATTTCGTCTGCTTTGAATGTTGTGGGTTTTGGCAACATCCTTGTCCTATTTTACGAGTACATCTTTCTTGGTGTTTTATCAACTTTCTAGATTTATTTCGGTAAGGGCCACACACAAAAAAGTTTTTTTTCAATTGTCTAAAAGTCGGAGAAATACATAAACACGTCAAATAAACAACAAAAACGAGCAATGTCGAAAAGCACAGTTTAAATTACGTTTCGTCGTTTCGTTTAAGAAAGTGTATGCAGTAAATTCCCAGAGTGACACACATCTTCCACTGTAGGGAAAATAACTTGCATGCTATTTCGTAAGTATGTCTGTTGAGCGTATTCACAGCAAATGATTCGTCCGTGGAATATTCGAAATCAAACTTCAAAATATTTTTTTGATTTTTTTGTGAAGACGTTATTTTTTCAGGCTAATCCACTCACAAAATTAAAAGCAATACTGTTTTAACAAACGCTACGCTCTACTTAGGACGCTGTATCTCAAGAATATAATTTTTTCTAGCTGATTTTTCTTATTATTTCTTCCTACTAGCCAATAATAATACGTATAAGATGCGTAAGTGATAAGAGGTGACAGAAATGAAAAATGTGAGTTTCATTAATCTTAATATTTGACACATTCTAAAACTTGTTAGAAATCATTCGTGCAATAGCCTCACTAAACGAATATTCCAACTAATGATATATTTTCTTTTTCATTATGATCGTCTTTTTTGGAGACCCTTCTACTTCGAACCCAGTTTTCAATTCAAGCACTACCGCTTCGAAATATTCTATTTTTTTTACTTTCTCGCACTTACTAACGTAAAAAGAGAAAGTATTGTATCGCCGGAAAACCGCGAATTTTCGGCACAAAAACTCTTATTCCGGGCCCTGTTAACGAAAAAGTGGGTAAATGTAGAAAATATAGAATTTCTCGAACACGTCGTGTCGTCAGAATCCATGTTTTGTGCGTCCATCATACCGAAGAAATCGATTGAGGGCAAAACGCCTGTATGTCTGTCCGTTTGTGCACAACGCTTACGCGTTAATCGTACAGCCCATTATCTCCAAAATTAATATTCTCTAATCGGTGTGACTGATGTCACGACTCCTGCAATCTGGAACAGATATTTTAATTTTGGGGAGGGGTACTTTACATGAAGCCTCTCGGACATTTTCAAAATTTTCAAAATAATGACTTCAAATGTTTTGATTAAATTTTGTTGTTGAATACTGCAGAGGACGTTCAAGAGAATTTTCCAGGTCTCATTTTCATTGAATCCCCTGATTTTTCTAAAATGGCAAAACAAGTTTTAAAACTAAAGCTCTTTAAAAAAGTATAATATTTTGAAAAAACGAGTAGTTTTTTCACAAAATTTTGAAAAAAATTTGAACAAACGAGTAGCTTGAAATTTACAAAAATAATTTTCTAAAAAACTACTCCAAATTTTTTCTTTACAGTTTCTTCAACTATGTAATAAGATACGGTAAAAAATGATCCTAATACTTTTTTGGGGTATTGCTCGGTTTTTCGAAAATTTCAAGGAAAATTTAAAACTCCAAATTTAATATAACGATTTTGCTTCAGACAAAGTGTTGTACAGAATTTTTTTTAATGTTCATATACAACTTTTTGATTAAAAGAGTATTTTTTGCGTAATTTGTGAAAGAAATTTATGATATTTTTTCTCAAAAACCGCTCCAAGTTTTGCTATAAATTTTCTCCACATATGTAATAAAGGACGGTAAGAAACATGGTGCTAGTCTCATTATCGGGTATACGTTGGTTTTATTCGAAAATTGCAAAAAAAATTAAAACTACAAAATTGAAGATAGAAATTTTTGCGACAGTCTGTTGTACAAAATTAGCTCTTTAAAGAAGGTAGAATTTATTGTAAAAACGAATAGTTTATGCGAAAATTCTGTTTGAAATTGACGAAATATATACAGGTTTAACACCAACTAGGGGCCACGAGAAGAATAAATTAATTGAAAAATAATTAATTTAATTTTAATTATAATTTACTATTGAAAATGCCAATAATAATTCTACTATACTTTCTCTTTTTTTCTTTTTACTCAATTTGTAGTACTGATATATTTCGTTTTAAGCAATCCGCAAAGCTTAATAGAAATTTCGCAATAATTTCGCATCGATTATTTGAGAAGCAAATTGTTGGTAAACGTCGAGATTCACATTCTAGGGGGATGTTGGTCTAGAAATTATCGGACCCACGAATATTGATTTAAAATGTGATTGAATTCAATTGCCACAAATAATAATAATAATAATAATAATAATAATAATAATAATAATATAAATAATATTCTAGATTTTTTAATTTACCGAGCCGTTCTGTTTGTATTGTAATGAATTATTCTTCAGAAAATGCATTACAAAATAACGTTGTCCTAGCCAATTTAAATTACTTTCTGATAGTATATTGCATTCTTTTGTTATACTTTAAATAGAAAATTCCTTTATTTCACTCCCTCGTTTGTATGAATACGTCTCAATCTAACTTTGCTCTAATCCGCTTTTGATTGCCTATCATTCACCGTCACCGATTATCATTTGTGGGGGAAGCGGAATCTCTGGTGATGTTATATCTTTCATTCATTTCTTCCTTGAACCCAACTTTTCAATATTTTTTCCACATCTCTGCAACTTTTTCTGCTCAAAAACGTCCGCAATGGTTTCTTCAATCCTTTTATCCCATCTTCCCCTCGTCGTTTTTGCTCAGTCCAGCGACTCGACCGCATCGATTGGGGAGAGTTGGGGAGAGGAACGGTCTCGCCGGTTTATCACCGCTGGCAGCAAAGACGCTGCAGCATCGACGGCGCGCCGCGGCAGCCATCTGGGCCGCGCTATCTGCCGGCGGCAGCGAACGCAATTATCGCCCTACCCCTCCAGGTGCCAGTTCGCGGTCGCTGCCACCGCCGATTCCGCAGCTTCCTCCGACGCCGGCACCGTCCGTAGCCGTCAACGTCACCGCCACTGCCACCGCCGCTAACGCCGCCTCACTCGCCGCCAACGCAGCAGCTGCCGCCGCCACCGCCACCGCCACTGACATCGCCTTCCAAACCGATATCGTCATCGACACCAACATCACCACCGACAGCGACATCGCCACCCATACCGACATCGTCACTTACACCGACATCACCACCCACACCAACATCACCAGCCACACCGATATCGACACCCACACCGACATCACCTATCACAATGACATCACCAACCTCACCGACATCACCACCCACACGGACATCACCACCCACACCGACATCACCACCCACACCGACATCACTACCCACACCGACATCACCACCCACACCGACATCACCACCCACACCGACATCACCACCCACACCGACATCACCACCCACACCGACATCACCACCCACACCGACTTGACCACAGTTCCTGCTCCCACTGCTCACAAGAACTCTACCACGGCAATTACATCCTCAATTCCTACCGCCAAACCTCCACCAATAATCACTACCTCCAACGCAGATCCCCCCACCCCCACCTCCATTTCGCAGCCGTCGATGCTGCTTTCGCTGTCGCCGCGCAGCGGATACGGAAGCCCCACTTCCTGCGAAGCGATCATCAGCCAATGAAATCGCGCTCCGCCGACTTCCTCCAAGCGGCGCGGCGCAGCGCGGCGCGGTGCGGTATGGCGTCGGCCGAGCACCACGGAATCGAATTTCGCCCCCCGGGCCTGCAATTTCCGTCGCGGGCCGCCGCGCCCCGCCACCCGCTCACCCCCCCTCTAAAAAGGAAGATGACACGCGCGACGACCTCCGTATCCGGGTTTCGGCCCCCACCTCGCCCCTCCCCCTTCTGCGCTTTGCGGTGCTTTGCAGCTGACGTGTCACGACGTTTTCCTAAAATTGTTTCCTTCCTGGTATATATTTTGGTAAAAGAATTTGAAACGAGATGTGGCTGTCATGCATCCGCGTTTTAGGAAGCTTTAATTTAGTCTCATATGCTTTTATAAAATGGAAAGAAAAACAGAAAAAGGATAAATTACATGTCAGGTAAAGGTGTTACCGCAGAAAAATTAGTGATATAGTTTTATGACTGAAATATGCTGCCACCGCTGTTGTGGTTACGATCAAACAATGAAATTTGTTTGTGATTTGAGTTGCGGGTCTTTCAGTGAGCAGTGAGGTCTTTCGTTTTGGTATATAATAAATTGAGTTGATGGTATTGGAATTTTAAATAGCTAGGCTCTCGGTAATAGTAGCTAAAAGATATTCACCACATGGGAAGGAAGAGCATTAGTTTCGTTTACATTACTTGAATGCCAAAATTCAATTTCTTCAACGTTTTTTTAATGAAAGAATCCTACCGAAAAGTCATATACATTCTGTAGGTTCACGAGTAATGTGTTGATTAGTAGTTGGGGAGAAAAAACCGAGGTGATCTTGTTTACTCCGGGAATTTCCATATTTTAGATGTAAAGTATATTTTCTTTGCTTAACTGAAGATTGGAATTTTTTAACATTATTTACGGTCGCTTTTTAGCAACAAAGGTCAACAGTGACCACAATTAAGTATACATAAATGGGTTACATTACAGGTTATATTATATTTATAACATTACAACCCATATTATTTCACATGATTGTATTACATTACATCAAGTTTTATATTATATTACCTTACTTAAGGTAACAAGTTCTAGCTACTTCAGTACTTTACCAGTCTGCAGAGCTGAACAATTTATATAAGTTTGAATCTACTTTCAGAAAGTTTGTTTCCTTAGCTATACCGGGGCATGCTAATAAAAGGTGTGTATATATTGTTGCACCTCATTTAGGGCATGGTTCTGGGTCGGATTTGTTGAATATATAACAATATTTCAGATTAAAATGACCAATTCGTAGTCTAATGATGATACCTTGCTCTCTTCTTTTAAGACAGATTGTCGGCAGGGCTGGATCCAGTACGGAGTTCCTAACTAGTTGTGGTTGTGATGATATTAATTTGCATTTTGATACGCAACATTTGAAGCAGGATGCCTTAAAGAGTTTTTAATGTATTTTATAATGACAGGAATTTGGTAATCCAAGCGTATAAATGATATTGCAATTTTTGCAGATTTATCAGCTTTCTAGTTGCCAGTGATGGCCCAGTGGGATGGAATCGAAACAAATTCAATTTTATTCCATTTTCATCTTCAATACATACAAGTTCTTAGATCTTTTGTATGACGGGATTACCAATATGTCTATTTTCTATGGCTTTAAAAGTTGACATTTAGTCAGTAAAGATTGCAATGGGCAAGTAATTTGTTGTTTTGAGACTGAATTCAATGGCTACCCATGCTTCGTATGAACAAATGGAACAATAGTCTTGGAGGCGTTGTGATTCAGATATTGGTAGACTAAACGCAGACAGCACACCCAAATTTTCCATGGCGTATAGAACCATCTGTATATACTAGATAATAGTTAACATAATCTTGTTGTAATCTTGTTATTAAATTTTGGAAATTTGCATGGGGACCAGAAGTAAAGTGAGGGATTTTTGCAAAGCTCATATTTATTGCAACATTATGGTCTCCTCAGGGCGGGATGGGAGACATACACCTTGGTAAGGTAACTGATTCAACAACATGTTTACTCCTTCAGGTCCTCCTCCTCTCTAAGTGGTAGTGGGGATTGAGGGTGGGCTTCATAGATAGATGATTTTAGGTGATTGAAAATATTTGTATATGTAGGATTTGGAGGGACACTTAAAGTTGAGTAAGCATAATTTAAACACTGAACCTTACGTCGTAGGCCTAACGGTATTTGCCCTTTTTTCACTAATATGCTGTTATCCGGGCTGGTTTTAAAAGTGCCAAGTCATATGTGGCATGCGCTTGTGATTATTGGATTTAATATTTTCAGTATTCTCTTGGATGCTGAGTTATATACTACTGCACCGTAATCCAACTTCGCCTGGACGAAAGCTAGGTATATTTTGACTAGACATTCAGATTGTGCTCCCCATTTGATGGACAACATTTTTATAATATTCAATATATATTTTTACATTCCAACTTGAGAGCAGCTACCTGTTGTTTCCACAAGAGAATCAAAAAGCATACCAAGAATTTTGCAGACTTATGTTTTTTGAGTTAAAAGTCTTCAAGTCTAAGTTAAATTCCATTATTCCCATCCTTGCGTCTTCTTGAAAACACTGTAAATTCCGATTTTGTTTTCGAAATTGTGAATCCCGAGTTAATTGACCAATTACTGATTTTATTTCATGCTTCATGGATGATACTGTCAGTTGTCTGCAGATTTTTTCCACTGCAGAGCAAGGTGATGTCGTCGGCAGAAAGGTATATTTTTACAGGATGTTGAACTACAAGGTTCACTTCATTGATGGCGATTAAGAAGAGTAAAACGCTAAGAACTACTCCCTGTGGGAGGCCATTTGACAACTCCGTGGGTTGTGATGTTGTATCTTGTGTTCTGACTCTGAAAAATCTGTTTTAGAAAGTTCATGATGAGTGCTAAGATGTTCCCTTTTATTTGCATTTTTGACAGAATATTAATCAGTATACCTTTATATACCATTTCATACGCTTTCTCAATATCCAGTGAGACAGCAATCACATGTTGCTTCATAACCAGAGCATCACAAATTTCGGTATCAATATTGACTAGGTAATCATTGATAGATATAAATGCTTTAAAGGCACTTTGTTGCGGTGATATCTGTTTATTGTTTTCTAATATCCCTCTCAGCCGGTTGCAGTTCATTTTTTCTAGTACATATGTACTACGTACTCTTTTCAAGTATTACAGGTTAGGGAGATTGGGCGAAAATTAGTAGTATGGGTGTGATTGAACTATGATATGTTTGATATATGAACTATTCGGTATTTTATCAAGGGCTCAATTATTACTTTTGTCTAATACAAATGTGAGTTCACTCATTACGAACTCTCGGTTATGCTGTTCTTCATTATCTCTTAGTACCAGACTTATGTGTTCTTGATTTGAGTTGAAATTTGGAGCTTATTACACATACGGAGTTTGAGTCATAGTTTTTGTTACTTGAGTTGTCAGAAAAGTTGTTAGGAAGAATATTAGTAATAGCTTGAAGTTCAGAGTGTTGTTTTCCATTTTTATCCATGAAGGTATTGGGTGTATTAGGCCAACTTTTTCCACTGATTGACTTAACTTTCTACCAAAGTTCAGTTGTTCAAGATTCATGAGTGATGGTGGAGGTGTATTTTTGTCAGGATTGTATCATAGTAGATTTGCAGGTAAGTCTAGCTAAGACTTTTAATTTCCTATCTGCTATTCCATTTTCGAATGTGTTTTTTCTTGAATTTTCTAGTTCTCTTTTTATTTTTAATAACTGTAGTACATTCTGCATTTCGCCATGTCACTTGGTGCTTTTTTATTTTTCCTGTTGTTCGGGGAATCGAATTATTAGCTGCTGTTAAAAGTAAATTAGTAAAATCACTTACTAAATTATTTATGTATTGTGGGTTTACATTGTCAGGTTTTGTGAGATTGTATTAGAAATAATTATTCTTTTGTCTTTTGTTAGAAGAGGTCTCAACTTCAATTTAAAGTTTTTGATTTTAATAACTTTATTACTGTTTGTAAGATTGTCAGTAATAATTTTAGAACTCAGAAATATACCCACTATATTATTAGCAATTCGTGATTTGAACCTTATTTCACTAGCATATACAATGTTGGATATACTGTTAATATAATCTCTAAGAGTGATATCTTCTTGTGCATTGGTAATTATGGCCTGATCCTTGAAGGAAAGACTTCTGTTGGCGTAAGTTTTCATGCTTTGGTGAGGTGTAGATACCTGCGGAGACGGAAGTCAAGTTATAGGAGCCCTGATGTCCGACGACTCCATCCTTTGGCAAGGCAGCCGCTGCCCCGGCTGACCATAACCTTGATGAAACGCAGACTCGTAGAACAATGATAATGTCATTCTGTGAATAATGCGAAGTTTAGTAACTAATTGCGAACACAATAACAACTTAAATCTCGCTTGGCACGATCAGAGCACAACGTTATCACTGCGTAACCTGGACGCGACTCAGGAGATGGGGCTTGTGTAATCTGATATATAAGTTTTACCTATTAAACTTGGGATTACTTTTATGGCCACGGAGCCAAACAAATTTCGTGTATAAATATCAATATAGATATTTTAACTTTTTTGATTCGTTGCAGTCGTCGACGTAAAATTCATGAACGTAATAATCATTCGCTGTAGCTTCGCCTATCTTAACCACAAAGATTTGAAAAAACCCTGACTACTCTCTGTAATTGACACATTTCTGACGCAATGCGCTTAAAAAAATTTTTCAGATGTCTCTCTGGTATTCATATATTGGGCAAAAGCAAATTATAAGGAAATATGAAAATCCATAGCTCAAAAAAGGCATAAGAAAACATTTTGAAACCAAACCGCTAATCGGTGTGAATGTTAGCTACAAAGAGAATTTTTGTAGAATGTATCACAAAATTAATTTCTTTTTAATCCAGTCACCAAATGAACTTCAAAGCTACAATTTTGAGTGTTCAGTAACATTTAAAGTTTCATACATATGTATTAATATATTCACTTCATAAAAACGCCCGGCTATAATGAAAAGAAAATTTTATTCTACCCATACTTAAAGGTCGAGTTTACGTAGATGCGTCTTAAGTGCACTTTCCAGCTCATGATTTCACGCAGCATTTAGCTCAGAAGTTGGGATCTGATATGATAACAGTTCTACATGTTAAAATATGATAAAATATTTGCATTTGCGATGAGTGGCGCGACAAAGCCATGCCTGAATTCATTGTCCTCCTCGCTTTTGTGAAAACTGAAATATTTCACGTCTGCGGTCGCGCGTCTCAAGCCTGGCGCGACAGAACAGATTAAAGCGAACGGAATATGGTTAGTACGTTGCGCGGAAAGATGGGGAAAAGGAGAGGTACGAAAATGAATTTTTTTCTATGATCGTATTAGGATTCCACGAACCGGAAAACTTGCATGAAGTTAGGGTTTTTGAAGACATTTTATAAACGTCTCGTCACCGTACATAAATCTCTTCTGCGCACAGTGATGTCACAGTGCACAAAAGTATTTTGCTCACGCTAGGTAAATTGCAACAATTAGTAAATTAAAACATATTAACGCCAAAACAACTGTAATTTCAACTTACAAAAGGAATTTACTTTTAACAATGGTAATGAAAATTGATGGTACAATTTGCACAATTATTTCCCACATTGATACGCGACAAAGTAATATTGTCGTATTTCCCGCAGTTTTGTTGTACATAGCAATGTTTTTTGTTGTGCTTCATAGCCTTCAGCTACGGTTGTTTATTTCCAATCATCATGGCGTTCTCTAGAGGTTATGACACTTCCAGCGTTTGCCAAAATGAAGCGGAAATTCTTCAAAAACAATGACCCGTGAACTCTTTAAATTCTTCCTTACCCAAATACTTGGCAATCAACGAAGTTATTTCTGAATTTTTTTAACACCTACGTTCTGGTTTACACATTGTAATTTCACATATTTCAGAAAACGTTTGCTGTGATTATTTGAAGGTCGTAATTTCACATACTTTCGTATTACATTAGTGTATTCTAAATTAGAACTGTGAATACTCTTTTTGAATGGTTCTCACAGTCATGGATTTCAATAATTAGCACGGAATCTTTCTTCAAGATTATTGACAGACATGTGTACAAATTTTTCACGCCTACAGTCCCCTCAATTTGCCAAGATTAAAGCAATCTGCAATGAACTTTAAAAACAAATAAAAAAGACAACTATTTACGAAAAATAAACATACTAGGTAAGTAAAATATTGTAAATAGTAGTAACTTAATCAATAAATAATCCTCGTCATTAGCATCTTTTATAAAATTGGAGATATTTTCTCTCGACAAAACTTTAAATTTCTTAAGCCCTTCCCTCTTGAGCTCTCCTTCTAATTTCTTCAAGTATTGCACCAACGTTGGAAACTTTTTCATGTCTATGTTCTCCTTAATATTTAATGTAGATTTCAGCATTGAATACGTTGACCACAAATTAATCGGTGCAACACTATTTGTATTTTCATCAAAATATGCTAACATGACATTTTCTGTTATCTTACTTTTTTCGATGATCACCAATTTTTCAAACGCTATTACGTTTTCTCGTATACAGCTTTTGAATTTCAAGCAATAAATTAGATACTGCAACGATCGCACAGTCTAACAATTCCTTAGTCGTAACAATATCATTATCGCATTTCTAGACGCACCAATATCGGTCTCAGCAAAAAACCTCAATTTCGATCGTGCAAAAAACTTCACGTACTTATTTTAAAAAAGGCTATTAAAAAAGAGGTAAATCTTTCACGTGAGATTCCGAAGAGGACTTCTTATTGGATAGAAGAGGTGACAGCGTAAGTGATACTCAATGGTCCATGTCTTCTAACGTTTTGGGGACTTGCATGACACTTAAAAAATTCCAATGCTGAGATACTGAAAGTGAAAATAAGCCTAAGCGTACATATGTACAACAATCTGTTTTCTTGACCACCTTACTGTCTGAAGTGTAGATGGTTCATGTATTATCGAATATAATCCAGTTTTCGCTTTAGAAATACAGCTAAATGAATAGTGCAATAGCAGTTTTAATGTAATGGACACAGATTATGTGCCGCATTTGTCTTATTAAAATGTTTTACTCATTAATGTTTGTATACTGAAGAAAGCGGCCTATTTTTTAACTCTTATTTCTGAGACACAAGAAAATTTTTTTTTAATTTCCCAAACATCGGATTCTGATGAGCTCTGATTCCATTATTTATTGATCAATGTACCTGTTTCATTCTTTTACTTGGACAATATTCTCCAGTGTTAACAGTTATCTTTTGTAACTCTTCGGAGAGTGATGCCATCCAAATTAGAATGGCATTTCTCATCATTTCTAATATGTTCAAAACCAACCTAAGAGATGGAAGGTAGTATTACATACGCTAAAAGAATATTGAATGTTTTCAACAAATGTACAATTGTTAGAAATATTTCGAGTACAAATGTATTTAAATTGTCATTACTTGTCACTACTAACAATAGTTATGTTCTTTAATGATTCACGGAAAAAAATATCTATTATATTTGCAAAGATGATGACAAAGAAATTGGCAACACTTATATATAAAAGATGCTTTAAAACAGTTTTTCGTAAGTTCTAGATCCCAGTAAGTGATTTAGAAACTTTGTGACACCATTGAGGCGGAAAGTACAGGAGTTGGGAGGCAGAGGCTAATTTAAAATTAATGAGAACATAAAAAGCAACAATAATATCAAATTTAAGAAACGAATTTCGGCAAATTGCATTTTTAGAGATAATTAATGTTAACATATTCAGTGACCCTAGAATATAACGGGAATCATAAGTCATCGAAATATGTACTAAATTAGAATATTAAGTCTCTTTAAATAAAATATCTGGTTAATAATTACTCATTCAACTGATAACGTGAAACTCCTAACTCTATGTTGACTCTACACATTTATGGAAATAAATTTCATCAGAGATGCATATTCTCTTCCTTCTGAACTAGAAAGTTAGCTTTTTACACTTCTTGTGGTTCAATTACAGAGGAGTACCACGTGCAACAAAGGAAAAGCACTCACAATTACGGAAAGTGGCAATTTAACCATCTAATTGGCCATAAGAGATTAGAGCTCCCTGAAAAATGAATAGCAACGGTTCCGCGGATTCCCAGAACAAAGCGATGGGGGACAGTGTGGAGGCGAAAGTCGACTCCAGGAAAAACTAGGATGAAAGAACGAAGCGAGAACGCGTTCGCTGACGTAGGTAAGCCCGTGAAATGATGAGGGCAGCAAAACCGAATAATAATAATAATAATAATAATAATAATAATAATAATAATAATAATAATAATAATAATAAAATTGTCTTTATTTGTGGCGAGGCTCAGGCCTTAAGGCCTGCTCTTCCACCTAACCACTTTAATTAATTTACAATTTTAAAAATTACAGTTGAGGCGTTCGGATGTAATTATTATTAACTGACTTTTAATGATTCGGATGTAATTAATGTTACCTGACGTGTCGCAGAAGAAGAAAAAAAATCAATTTGTGATTAACCAACTACATTAATTTATCAGTATGAGCCAAATTAATTTATTGTCATTTTTGTTTATTCTTGAAATTTTGCAAAATGGAAAGACATGATGTAAGGAACATTCTTAAAAAATGTGTAATAAGATAGCTCCCACTTATTCCACTTAGAATCAATAATTCTAAATTCACCAGAAGTGTCAGTTAAAAACCGAATGGCGTGCTGACGGGGTTGGAATTTAGGATTGGCAGTGAAGTGGTGTTGAGAGCTGGGATAGGTCAGGGTTGTTCGGAATGCGCCGGGAGGCAGCGGGGGTAGCGGATACGCTTTAAAGCTGAGGGAGAGAGAGAGCGGTGACTGGTAGAGGAGGGCGTCGGATGCACAGATATGTAGAACTAGATTGGCAATGCCGCCCCTACAAGTGAAGCCAAGCCGAAAAAGGTAAGACGGCAGTGCGCACATCGCTTGACTTCACTTATACTGGTATTAATAGCATTGGAAATATAGTTTTTAAAGAACTTTTATTTATTTATTTATTTATTTATTTATTTATTTATTTATTTATTTATTTATTTATTTATTTATTTATTTATTTATTTATTTATTTATTTATTTATTTATTTATTTATTTATTTATTTATTTATTTATTTATTTATTTATTTATTTATATAATATATAACTGTGGTCGGATGTCGCGGGGAAACCAAGGGATATGGAGGCGGATATAACAGCTTAATTAAAACGACGTGGAAGTGAAACCGTGAAAGGAGGCGGGTGCTGTGAGGAAACTGAATATAATGACAGCGAGACATGGACCACAGCGAGACAAAGCGAACCGTGGAGAACGATCGAGAAGCGATGATACAAGAGAAGGAGGAAAAAACGTGAAGCGATAAAGTAGGGCTGAGGGAGGAAAATGCGGTTGGTCACGGGCCTGAAGGGAGCGTGAGTGAGAGAGAAGCAGAATCATGGAGAAGTGAGATCATTGAGATACGAATATCACTGATAAGCACCAAAGAAAACTAGGGTATTTTGAATAAAATGTTTGAAATCAAGGGGTTAAGTCACGGATCATTGGAGGGATCGCACAATTGTAATTGTGGTGAAATTTTGAAGATGTGAGGATATAGGAAGAAGAATGCTGTTGGGAAATAAAAACTTCGAGTTATCCACAAGGAGCTATGTTATTATAGTTCTAGTATCAAATCCCTAGAGTCTCAATTAGAATTGCGAGAGTACAATGGTAAAGTACCCCCCCCCATGGAGCATCGCTCCAGCTGGGATAAGCTCTATGCTTCCGACTGGTCTCCTGACACGTGTGGTAGTGCGTGCATGAGAAAGAAGAGAGGATACGATATGGAAAAGGGAGAGACGGTTGCGTTAGGTCCCGACCGTGACCCGTTTTTTTGAGTAATGCTCTGGCAATCACTAGGTATTGATCGGAGCAACTACGAAATTCGATCAGAGCTGCCGGCGGCTAGGATACTCCACCAGGCAGCGGCTGATTTCGGTCTAGCAAAACAACTTCTGTCGAAAATTACGTCGAGTCTCGACAGCTAGTACCGGGATAGGTGGCTCAGTGCATCAGCCGATGTCACTCCAGTGCCTCTGGCCGGGAGGTCCTAGGTTCGAGTCCCGACAGTGGCAAGATTTTTCGACACTAGCTTCTCGGCTATAACGAATTCCTTCGCTGTATGCAGGAGAATTTTAGAGGCCGCCTTCACTGATCGATAGTTTTCCATGGTTTCTCCGATCAACACCAGGTGAATGCCGGAGCAGTACCCACGCACTGCACGCGATCTTTCCTTCTTCTTCCTTGTCCTATCCTCTCCCCCTTACACACACTTACACTAACATGCACTACGCTACATGTCGGGAGGCCGGTCGGGAGCTTAGACCTTGCCTCGGCTGGGGCGGTGCCCCGCCGCTGAGAGATACCTGGTTGGGGAAAACACTGCTAGCCTACGGTCGGTCGGCGCCGGATCTCGCCATCCAGCGGGGGAAGACGACCGCCCCTACCTTTGAAAAAACATGCACTACACGACTTACACTACTAAAGATCTCAGTAGTTGACGCGCCTGGAATCACTACCAACCAACCAACCAACCATCGAATCCTGGGACCTCCCGGTCAGAGGTACTGCAGAGACAGCGACAATACGTCGGAGTGGAAGCCGGCTGCATCGCCCTGTAGGAAGGCGGAGAGGGAGAGGAGCCCTGTGCCATGACGGATGGAGGACTTATTGCGGCGCCAAATTGCCACAACGGGGCGGCGGCGGCGCGGGCGGCGGCGCAGTGAATTCCGCATGAGCGCCGCTGCGGCTGCGGGCGCTCCAACTTCCATTTCAATATCCGGGAGCGCCTGTGCGCCACAATGCCTCGCCCGCGCGGCACGTACTACTTCCATCCGCGACTTGGCTAAGCGCTCTTGCAGCCGCCACCGCTCGGCAGATGCTGCTGCTGCTGCTGCTGCTGCTGCTGCTGCTGCTGCTGCTGCTGCTGCTGCTGCTGCTGATTTCTCTATTTCTCGCGTCTTCCGCCCGTGGATCCGCGGTTGGAATCCCGATCACTTCACGGGGAATTTGTGGAGTAAGAATATGGTACCAGATTTTCCCGGGGTTCTCGCGTTTCCTCGGCTCCTCAGTTCACCATTCCTTCGTTGTCATTCGTATACTTTTATTTTCATCGCCTCTCCATCTGAAACAGTCGTTATCGCATAAAAGGTTAGGCTCTGAGAATGGTAATAAAACACAATGTTCCGCGGGCGCTGTGCGTGTTTCTTTCTGCCACTTCGCCACGCGTTTTCGCCGCCACGACGGCTCGGCAGCTTGACGTCCGTCCGTGGATTCGCGGTTGGAATTCCGATCGATACGTGGGGAATTTCTGGTGGACGATGTTGGTGCCCGATTTTCTCGGAGTTCTCTCATTTCCCCTGCATTTCAGTTCACCATTTCTTCATCGTCATTCATATATTTTCATTTTCATCGCCTCTCCATCTAAAGCATTTGTCATCGCATAAAAGGATAGAGACTGCGGATCGTATTAAAACAGGACGATCCGGGAACATGGCACGTATTTCTACCCGCCACTTTGCTAGACGTTTTCGCAGCCGTGACAGCTCGACAGATTCTTCTTGGAATTTATTTGATTCTATCATTTTCCACCATTTGGACCTGGATTCAAATCCTGATAGATACATACGGATTTTGAGGTGGGCAAAGGTGCCTCGTGGAAGGAATTCTTTGTCAGAATATGAATTATATTTCGAACACGTAATCGCAATCACTCGCCAATTACAAAACATTTCCTTTCATAGTTGGATTTCTTCTCAAGAAGTAAAACTCCCTGAGTAGTCAGAAAAAACTTGTAAGCTACAATGTCTGAATTATGCATATTCAAAGTTTAGTATCCCACCCAATCCCACAAACAACCATTTTCCAAAATCCCAAAACAACCATATATGAAACACATCCCAAATCCCCACTTCCACTAAGAGAAAGACTCCTTAAATACATGAATGACTTTAATATTGTTAAAACAATTATCTTACCTAGAGGTTTAAATCCCATCTCACCCTGGCAAGACCATAAGATTACCATAAACACCCAATTAGTAAATACTCCGTGCCCTTCCTCTGTAACTAATACAAATGTACAAGATGTGATAAAAGAAACGCTCCAAAAATATGATAACTTCTATCAAGTTTACACTGACGGATCAAAACGAGACGGAAAAGCTGGTTGTGCAATAATTCTAACAAATGATAATGAAGTCAATTCATATCGTCTCCCGAACTACTTTTCCATTTTCACATGTGAAGCATGGGCAGTGCTTAATGCCATTGAAATCAGCATCAGATCTGCTAACAGCATGCCTATTGTCATCTTTTCAGATACAATGTCAACCCTTAAAGCCATTGAAAACCGATACACTAGCAATCCAATAATCAAAACTATCCAAGAACTTATATTTACCCAAAACACAAAAGGAGTCAAAATAGAACTAGTTTGGATTCCTTCTCATAACAAAATTACTGGAAATGAGAAGGCAGACATTGCTGCAAAAATGGCAACATCATTACCAAATGCTGAACCGCAAATCTATGGCACCCAGAAAGATATAAGAAACCTTTTCAAGGACTCCTGTTTAAAGTATTGGAACTCACAATGGAAGATGAAGTCTAGAAAGCTACATCGAGTAAGAAACTCCATTCTGAAACCAAGTCTACCGAAATCAAACTTCAAAAGAAGAGAAGAAGTCGTCATTACAAGAATAAGGATCGGTCACTTTAACCTAAATTACTGTCATCTGTTCAAAAAATCCAACCCTGAACCCTGTCCTAAATGTGGCGCTACCGTGTCTACTCCTCATTTTATTCTTGACTGCCAAGGACTTGTTAATATAAGGAAATCATTAAAAATAGAAGGCAGCTTATATTCACTGTTCAAATCAGAAGAAGGTTGTAAAAAATTTTTGAAACTAGTAGAAATAAGTAAATTGTTGATTGTAATATAATAATGATGCAATTTTTGTTATGATATATTGATAAAATGTTTATGGTGTAATGATTCAACTATTTGTAACCTTGAAATGTAATGTACTGATGTAAACACAATGAGGTCGTTGATGACCTGAGCTCTTATAAAGTGACCATAAATAAATTAAAAAAACTTGTATAGCTTAAGAATCTATTAAAATTAATCCTGCAGTTACGAATTGTAAAACATTACAAAGCTTGAAGTATCAATGTGTTCATAAGACGTTAATTACTCCTGGCCAAACGTCTACCATTGCTATGTCAGTAGTCATATATTTTCATAATCATCTATCCATCAAATCATTCATCCATTCCAGGAATGACCATAAGAGTTATGCACTGCCGTCGTTGTAAAGAATGCTTTCCTATGTAGTAAACGTGCGTCCGTCCATCCTTCCGTCAGTCACTGATAGAAAGACCACGTCCAGACCTACAGTCTTGATGAGTCACGGCATTTGACGCGTCTCATTTCTCTTAAGGGAATAATTCTAGGTTAAACCCTATTAATTACTATACTATCTTTCAGGTATTTTCATAATTTGTTCGACTTTATTCACGAAAATCACACCAGTTAAATTTAATTTTGTAATGCAACAAAAAATTAAACAGGAATTTTCATCGACACTTTTTCATATGAACTTTCTGTGCCTGAAAATGAACGAGTCGTGTTACTGAAATACGTTTAACATTTATTTTTCTTATGAACTTGCGCAGCACAAATAAAACTTATATTGTCTCTGCTGTATGTGAGGCAAATATAAAGTAGAAATAAATTTTTTTGACATGTTAGTACCCACCGAAAGCGCCAGAATTACTGCAATCGGGCTTTATAATTTCCTCCTCTCTACCCCTATTCACGCATAGACGGAAATGTAAAGAATATATAGTAAAATTAGCCCAATATGGAAGCCCATGGGATCAGTATTAGAAAAGATTCCGTATTATACAATGTAATAATGTAGAATATAGTTCGGCAGGACTGCAATTTATGTTCACATTAAACAGATTTCGACATTATACACGTTCCGCATTGAGAAAGTTTTACTGTATGTGCAAACAACGTGAGAAAGATTCTTAAACAGTTATGTATAAAAAATATAATTAAGTTTTTAATACAACAGCAAATATTGTTTGAACTTCTCAATTTTTATATTATTATTACTCAAAATCAATATACTATAAATCAATTTTTATATTATTATTACTGTTATTGTTATTCTTATTTTAGCATTATTATTATTACCATTATTATATTATTTGCATGACATTTATTATCTTATTTATGTAATTAACTGCCACCAGGTTACACCCAATTGCAGTTTAAATAAATTTATCTTATCGTTCGTCAAAAACAGATTCTTTCTTTTTTCATATTTTCACCACCGCCAAAACTCAGCTTCTCTCGTTGAAATTACTATACCATCATTTCAGTTTTTAATCCTATTCTCTGTACTCTCTTCTTTGACGTTACGGCTTCCTAAATATGTTGCCTTGCATTTCTACCTCAAACGCATTCTTAGATTTCATCTGCTGAACAACTCCGCTCGAAAACTTTCATTTTTTCGAGCCCGTCTCGGAATAATATTTGTTTTCTGCGCACAGCCTTCAATCTCCTTGGTCTGGGCGCTGTCAGAGCCGTTGGCGCAACCGAGTCAACATCTCCCGCCGTCCTCGCGCTTTGCGAGCCTCTGTTAGTCGGAGAGGAATTGTTCACAAAGAGGATGCACCCTTATCGTTTTTCTGCACACAACGCGCGGAGAAGAGGATGCACGATGCTTACAGACGAAGAAAAATATTCTTTTAATGTTGATGTGGAGTTTGTCCACGGCAGACTTCTACCCTTCGCAAAGTTAGTTGCTGAATATCTCAATGTATATACCGGGTTGAGAGCTTACTTTCATGTTTTGAGTATGCTATGTGAAACTATAGGTCGAAGACTGTTTAATGACCATCTAATAGATGTACCTCCTTGTTAGATTGTATATATTGTGTTCTTTATTGTTGTTATAGTTTTGTAATGATATTCTGCGTTCACAATTGGAACTAAGTGACTGCGAGTTTCTACGTTCGAAAACCCGTGAAAGTGGGTTTATGAAGCTTTATGGTTAAAGGCGTTGAAAGCAAGACATTGTAGCTAATTGTCGCTATACTTGTAATAACCTGAAAAATACATAAATGTCTAGAAGGGTGGAATCATCTAGAAGATAAACATTGAACAAATAAAAACTTATGCATTTTTGGAAAAAAACATACAATAACCATAATATATATTATTTATATATTATGCAGCCATCGTTGACCTTTCGTTATTCTCTATGCCATATATCTTAGGGTTTTACATTTCTGTGCACATGTTTCTTCACAAACGATTTTCACACGAGTGAGGGCGTGAGTACCATTTCAAACTTCTGTTGCTTAGGCGTTCCTTTGTTGTTCCCAAAGCTCAGCTCTGACAATGGATTCCGAGTTTGCTTTCAAAGGTATTTTCAATATCTCTGGAATCGCAGCATTCCATTCCTGCCTCAATGCACATTTTCGCCGGATGTGAGATTTGCGTGCGAGAATACCGAAAGGTCAAACGATATTTCACTATCACTCCTGACAAAAGTTGAGAACCATTCAAGTTTGTAACAAATTCTTCGATGCAATTTATAATGTTAAATAATATTTTGCAAATTCAAAGTTCCTAATACTATTTAATGGAATGCAGAATAGAATTTTATACATAGAAAATCTTACACATCTGTATTTGTTTATTAATTTATTTTTATTATTAATATTGGTATTAAGATATATAAGTAAAATATTGAACATTTGTAATTTTTGGTTATATAACATGATTTTATTTTGTAGATAGGGTTATTGGCACCCATTACATTTTTCAATATATTTAGGAAATAATTATTCTAAATCTCCTAAATACGGTTATCTCAACAATTTAATTGTTTTTTATTTCTGTATTTTTTTAGAAATGTTTGCTCCTAGTATTTATAAATATATAACATTGAATGAGTGAAAATATTGTTTGAAGTTTCATTCCGCCATCGGCAACAAAAGTATTTCTAATATCATTCCGAAGCAAAGCTATTGAAGCTTCCTGAGACGTTATTTAACAAGTTCGTTGGTGCTCAATTTTCAACAGCGAAACTCTCCTGAAACTCAATTACTCAGGGAAAGCGAAGCGCTCAAGATCCATTAAATGAATTCCAGTTCGATATGTTCCCTTTATACAAACTCATATACTATGCCTTCACGCGTAAATTAAACAATAAAGTATTCCAGAAACTTTTGTCGACACCGGGCTCTGGGTAGATTATCGAGCCAAAGTGAAACGAACATTCTATTCACGGTTCGTCCTACGGCGGAACTCGTCGCGCGGCGCGGACCGCCCGAGAACGATAAGTCGAGAATAATTCTCAAACCGCTGCGCGCGCGCTTAGCGCCCTCCTCGCGGGAGTCGCTGGTCGTTTTTGTCCGCCCTCTCGTCGCGCCGCCGCACCGGCCGGCGGCGACCGTTGCGGTCGCCCCTGCGGGACAACGAGTGGGCAACCCGCGGCGCAGCTGTGTCTCGCAGGTCGTAGATAACCTAGGGACTCTCTGAAGGCGACCTCCTCAGCCCCCGCACATCTCCAATCAGGACTTACGGAGAACCTCTACGAGTTCGCATTGCCAGATATATTGATCGCGTATTGCCGCTTAAGCTATATGTAGCTCGTTAGTATATAATATAAATAATTTATTTTATTTATTATTTTTTTTTATTATTATTTTGGCTATTTGATTATTATTTTTGTGCCTGATCATCCTCAAAATATCCCTAAGAAGCCAATTTTTTGGGAAGATACAACTCAAAATATATCCCCAAACTGAATTTACAATAGTATAACAAAATATCTATAATGTTCTACATATTTTAATTGAGGATTTAAGCGGGTGAATTCTGAATTTCTAAAGACTTATTTGAGAAATGGGTTCATTTGTTAAAGATTAACACAAGAACTCTGCATTCAGGCTTCCAATTATTTTGAAATTTAGAAGTTGATACCTGATTTTCCTATCATTATAACATTTGAAAATAGTAAACTACTTATGATAGTTACTGAATACTAGTTATTAAACATATTTGTGTACGTCCAGCAAAGTTTTCAATCTCAACTGTCCACCGAACTGAACGGTTGCACCCTGTCCCTTACTTACTCGAACTTCCACCTCTCATGACACTTTCTTATCGCTAGTGAATCGATCTTCTTTCTCCTGGGAAAACCCCAGCGAGAGTTCGTAACGACTGTCACTCCAAGTTTCTAGGAGGGATATAGCAAAGTTTAACGCCACTGATTGGAAGATAACGCGTCGCTTTAATGTTAGACCATTAGACAGATTAGGTAGAAGTACCGAATGTCTGCGCCCCAATGTAAATTGTTCATGGAAGTTGTACAGTAACATTCAATTCTATTTTGTGTTATACTAATTACACCATTAGTAATCGTGTCTATATTTAACACGGCTCCCGAGTCTACTCAACTCTACATTCAATGAACAACCAACTGTTTCAAGTGTTAAAACGTAATAATTATCCTGCTCTTGAAGTTCCGATGCTTAACAAATGTTGAGGTGTCTCATTTTACAGTTTTCAAATCGATCAAATTATATACAGGGAGAGAAAAATAAGTTTCGTGTTAATATTTTCGAGAGTTGTTAATACAATTTTCTCGATTAAATAAACCAGAAATAGGAAGCATAATATTGACAATGTTAGCGGGTTAATAATCTAGTCTGCTGTGAAAGTCTCTGCCCTGCTTCGTTAAAAAGAAAAAAATAATGGGCGTAATATCTGTTTGTCATGAACTGTTGTAAAGTACTAAACAATTCATTGTTCTCGGACGTCTCATTGCCTTCAAAAGTGGTTATAATATTATATTTGTACATAAAGGTCTCTCTCTGATTGTCACAACTGCATTATGTCACTGACTACCTGCAAGCAAATCTGCTAAATTAATGCATGAAAACCTCGTTAAATTCAAATCCACTTAGCACCAACAGGCAAAGTCTCGAATGATACATTTATGCGAGTAAACGCTTTAATTTGGAATTGCATGAATTGAAATGGAAGTGAAAATTGGTGGGTTCATAAAACATATGGACAGTATGACAAGCTCCAAGAATTGAGACATTAAAGAAAACAATGATGAATTGTATTCTAATGATAGTGGATTAGATTCAATTGACAGGTTCATTAACAGAAATAGAGTAGTGTGAGAATTGTGATGTGGTGATGTTGATGTTATTATAAGGCGTAATAAAGGAGATCATCTCCGCCAACTTAGTATATTTATTTAGATATCCGGCTTTCGACGGCTTTACTGACATCAGTCTACAATGTAAAGAAAAGAACATATAAATAAAATACCAATAAAATACTAAATAAGATAGCAATTTTTTATTTATATTTTCTTAACATTGTAGACTGATGATGACGGCAAAGCCGTCAAAAACCGGCTATCTCAATAAATATACTAAGTTGACGCAGATGATCTCCTTTATTCCTTTACAAGAAATAGATTAGTTGGCAGTAAAAATAATATGATAATTTTTGTAAATTCTGTACAACTCGGAATTGATTTATATATAAATTTCAAATATAAATGTTTAAATGTTAATTATTTTATTGCACCACAATAATTTTTAAAAAATTATTTTCTTGCCGCTCTCATTTTTCGTTTCAAATCATTAAACACTGCTGAAGGTATTCTGAATTGTCCGCAGGTGATTAAGATGTTGGTGATTGTTGTGGCCATGTTCGCGTTCTGCTGGTTGCCACTCCAGACGTACAACGTCCTGCAGAACGTCCTCCCGTCCATCAACGAGTAAGTATGCCCTTAGTTTGTTTGTAATTAAATTGTATACGTTCTCATCAAAAACACTTTTCGGCTCTTTATTGACTCTCGCAGAATTTATTGAGAGTTTGAATTCGCTGCAGTTCTTCAAACAATATTCTGTGCTTCCCTTGCCTGTTTTTACATTGGCATCATTGTAAGAAGCTTGTTAGAAACCTGAAACTGAGAAACTTGCCAACCCATTTGTTACATACTCAACCTATGTTTATAATTCACACCGACGATTAGTATCATTAGAAATATGTCAAAATGTCTGAGGCGATAAATATTTAACAAGAAAATCTTTTCAGTCCGCTATAGACATGTTCGATAATTCTGCGTCCGATTTGATCATAATGTAAAACCATAGAAGCATATTGCAAGCTACCAGGGAATCCGCAACTATGATTCATATAACAATGTAAATGTAATCATGTAATAAATATAACAATGAGAATTAGGATATTGTAACGTTTCAATCGTCAAAGCATCAAACTTCCCGTCGATCGCTTCTTCTTTGAAAAAATAAAGATCTTTCTCTATACCAAAAAAATACAATTTAATTTCAAGACTTCAGTTTTACAGTTCATAAGTTACAACTTCTCCACACTTAGAAGTTATCACTGCTAATATACCTAACACAATTTGCATACTTTTGAATAAACCCACATTCCCGTGGATCTGAGAATGTTCCAAAATTGTTTCCATGACCTCATAAAGCATTCTGCTTGTTTATTTAGTCTTCTGTCATAATACCCCGTTGCTAGGAGAAGATAAGCCACAACGGTAACCCGCTACGTTAGAATATTCAGAACTCGAAAAGGGAATACAATATCTTTATGACGGCGGTAAGCGCGGAGATGAGCATAATAAAGGGAAAACTTGAGTCGCCGAGTCGGGCGTGTTAGGGTTGAAATGGCAAGCACAGCGAGAGAGCTCAGAGCCCAGTGTGTCATATTCAGGACGCAATGTGACGTTGCGCAAACAAAAGGAGAAAACGATGGTGTCAGAAGCACGCGGGTTGTTTCTTTGAGAGAATTCATATTTAAAACAGAAAACTTAAAGGCATTAAGCAAAGTGCTTGGATGGATGACGTGTGCTGAGGAGACACGAAAATGGGGAATGTGTGAGCGTTAAAAAATATATTGTTCCTTAGTTGATGAATCCATTGCTCGTGCTACTTCTTCCTCAAAAGCGTTCATAACTCCTCTAATAAAATGTTTGCGCTTTGATTGCCAAACCGGTGGCCTAGAAAATACGTCATATTAGCAATTTCCCATCGATCCTACTGGTCGATGTCATCACTGCACGCTTGTATTCGCGCGAAAAAAAGAACTCTGTTCCGAATATCACCGCGCCACGTCGCGCCACATCGTTTACTGAGTGTGCGTGGTCACATCTATTGCAGACTTTGTTCTTTTCACATCGCTTTTCATCGTACCGCGTCCTGTGTGTTCCTACTCTTAAAATGCGATCGACTTCTGAGGCGTGCTTCACTCGTTGTGCTGCCCCGTAGCCCCAGCAGGCGAATGGGGATAATCATACGCGCACCGGCGTAGGCATCAGCTGATGTCACTGCAGTGCCTTTGACCGGTAGAACCTAGAGTTCTAGTTCCGGCGGTGGAAGGATTTTCAACACTAGCTAGATAACTAGGTCGAATTCGGACGCTGTCTGGGGGAGAATTCTAGCGGACGGCTGCTCAGATCGGTAGTATTCCGTGGTTTCTCCTGATCAATACGGGTGAATGTCGGGGCTTTACTCGGACAAACGGGCCACGGACCGCGCGCTATCTTTCCTTCCTCTTCCTTTTCCTATCCTCACCTCTTATACAGTCGCATGCACTACACTCCCACACACGTAGGAAGTCCAGGTGGGAGCTTGTCCCGGCTGAGGGAGGGGGTGCTCCGCTGGAGGGAGATACCTGGTTGGAGAAAACCTCCGCAAGCCCACGTGTAGGTCGGCGCCGGACATTATTATCCAGAGAAGGACATCACCGCCACTCTACGCGAGAAAGCACGCACTACACTTACGAGACTAATACCCTCACTATATGACGCAGTCCCAAACACAATCAATCAATCAATCACTGATACACACGCGCCCCGCTAGCAACGCACGCCGCAGACCTTAGGAGAGTCTCACCGAACCTGCAACCTCTTGCACCGCCCCTCCGCACACGTGTGAACGGCTTTTCACGCTTGCAGAAAAGAGATCCGGGATTGGGAACGGCTTTTCACGCTTGCAGAAAAGAGATCCGGGATTGGGAACGGCATTTCACGCTTGCAGAAAAGAGATCCGGAATTGGGAACGGCATTTCACGCTTGCAGAAAAGAGATCCGGGATTGGGAACGGCTTTTCACGCTTGTAGAAATGAGATACGGGACTTGTGGACGGCTTTTCACGCTTGTATAAAAGAGATACGGGAGTCAAAGGCAGAAGTATATTCACCTTGTCTAAATAAATAATAAAATTCCAAAGCACAAAACGGAAAGAATTAGGAGTGTTATATATTTTTAAATCTTTAATATAATATAATATAACAAATAACTTAATACTGTATGAATACATATATCCGTTAACGGAATCGTCCAATATTTTAAATGAATTCGTTTTATCCTGTTAAAAATGTCATTTGCGAAAAATGTTCAGACATGTCAAATCTTCTGATGAATTTCTAAATACAGTATAATAACTGAAGATATTCGGTATTTGTTTGTACATTATAGTATCCAAAATTTTAAACGAAATTGAAATTATTGTTTTGTATTAAGGAGATGGAGAAGCTCTGCCTTATTCCAAGCGATTGCAAGAATGATAACAATGTATGTTGGGGCTTCTGCTTCTCGTTAGTGCAGAACTACAGTTTCATTTTGCCCCATGCCCCAATTTATTACATAATTTCATACCTGTGCTTCTCAAATATCCATAAACATTTAAAGAATAATATTTATTAATATTGGTCATTCAAGCCCCCTAATGTCTTCAGATTTAATCATAATTATTAATTTCCTTCTCCTAAAGCAAACACACTTTATTATTTTAGAGAAGACGCCATCAGTCCCTACTGAGGCTACATTGATCATGTGTTTGTGCGACAAGTTAATTTTAAACAAACGAACTTATTTTTTGAGACTTTTTGAAACCATGAACGAAATCGACATCATAATCATATTCTAGCTAAGATATAGCCCATTTTTTGTAGGTCCACTGAGAACACTCTCCCCATCTTCTTCCCTCACACTCTCCCTCTCTCTCCCTCTGCCCCATTTTTTAAACGTAATGTATCGTCTTATTTATAACTGCTATTACTATATCTCTATAAGCTGTAAAATACCAAATTTAATTTGTTTATTTCATATGATTGATTTAGATGGAAATAATATTTCAAGTTGTGTATTGTTGAATCATGTTTAAATGCGTTTACAGATACCGCTACATCAACATCATCTGGTTTTGTTGCGACTGGCTGGCCATGTCAAACAGTTGCTGTAATCCTTTCATCTACGGGATCTACAATGTAAGTGATATCTTTCATTGAAATAATTTTATGAATTAAATATGCCTAATAAATGAAGATTAATGATGTATATCACTTCATTTACATTGACCTTAAAAAATATTACTGGGTCAAGAATTCTTTATAATTCCGCATAGAACTTTCTTTTTTATGTAAATTACAAAAAAATCTTTTAAAATATAGTTCTTTTTTACTATAAGTATTTGCACACATCAGAATTTAGAATGATATTAAATCATCTTCGTATTTTATTTATTAATATTTTTATTTGAAGAAATTCTAGTGAGAGTTGTGAAGTATCAATATACCTTCGACCTTCAAACATCAACATGCAATAAAAGACAGGGTAAACATGATGTATGTAAAGTAACTACGAGCATTAATAGATTTTCCTCGTCATATAACATTAATTAAATAACCAACAGTATGTGTACGTGAACAATTTTTCAGCTTGCGCACTTCACAATTAAAAGAAAAAGTTGATACTCAAACAACAAAGACATACTGCATTATACTAGGTTGCATTTAGTAATGCTAAGAACGGAACTTTGATGTAGGGTTTGTTTTACAAGAGACCTATTAGAGACTCTATTGTAAACCGTAGTACCATACACTTTGTCCATATTTCTCTTAAAATAAACACACCATTTTTTTCATAGACAAACGTTAACTAGACGCTCAATAAAGGAAGGTCGTTTGAATGGTGAATTGTTAGAATGAAGTCTCTCGTGTTATGAATGTTTCATTTGTGGTAAAAAAATTCTTTATTAATTACTCTACAAAATGTTTCAATGGGATAATTTGTCATGTAATTTTATTTTTCAAAAGTTCGTGCTTCAATAAACCAAACAACTATCCAGAAATGAAGGGAATATTAAACAATCCGTTATAAACTGTGGGTCAACAAAGTGGAAAAAGTCACAATTAAAATTATCATTTAAAGCATATTATATTAAAATAATAGAAAATAACTGATGTTGACACAACACTAGAAAACAATTAAAGGTAATATTCTTAAAACAAGCAAGTAGAGAAGAACCATAACTATGTGACAACGTGAGATTAAACTTGCCGAATTCTCAAAGATTTGACCGATTTGAGAGAATATTCTGCTGTGAAGTAGTTGCAATTTCAAACTACTTAGTTTATCAATCTTTAAAATACGTCAACTTTTGAAGCAAATATGCATCATAAATATGTCTGATGAATACAATGCAAAATGTAGAAAGCGAATGTGAGAAGGAATGCAGAATGTAGAAAGCGAATGAATGTACGTTGCCAAGAAACTTCAGGAATTTACTTTCCTCTGACAGAATCCATTTAAAATGTGGCTATCGACAAAGAGTGCAGAGGGGCTCAAGCTTAACCTGTCTACCATGGCGCTCGATATCTGTTCAAAAACCTTGTACTAAATGTTAACCAAAACATTTAGATATATGAAATGAAAATGTTTGGATGCAGATTTATTTATTATAGGATGTTAAAACACGAATCTTCCAACTATTTGGAACCTTTAGCATTGGAATGCTGTTGACTAGTATGTGAATACATCATATGTTGTATTAAATTCAAAACGCAAGGCTGTTGCTCTCCGATCGAAGATTTGAATTCAAAGCCTACGAACCTGGTACGATTAAGCGCCTTCGGTTTGTAATCGCAAGACTCTTGACATTCAGATTGGAGCAGCAGAGTCGGTGAGTCACAGATCTTCACGCGATATGTGTGTTAATACTTTAGTACATGTAAGCAAGAAAAATATGCTGGATTTCATTTCATGTGCTTGGCAGCCATATCCTGAGGACTCTATTACACGCTTTTCAGCTACATCTGTTTTCAGAAAGTTGTGTGGTTCGGAAAAGATATCCACGGTTTCTGTATCAGCAATGAGCTCTTTGGTGACCTGCTCGGTACAAGCTAAGTGAGTTGGACAGTATGCCAATGGAACATTCTTTCTAATCTATTTTTTCTTATTAACCAATTTATTTACAATTTACACTGAGGTGATAAAAGTCATGGTACAGCAATATGCAAAATATACAGGTAGCTGTAATATCGCGTACAGATGTAAGGCTGTGCATTCGCAGTGCTTTCGTTAGTTTCCAAGTGATTTATGTGAAAAGGTCTCTGAAGGGATTATGACCGCATGACTGGAATTTACAGAATTTGAACGCAGAATGGTAATTGGAGCTAGACTTAGGGAACATTCCATTTCGAAAATCGTTAGAGAATCTAATGTTCCAAGATCCACAGTGTCAAGATTGTGCTGAGAATACCTCGTTTCAAGCAAAACCTCTCACTATGGACAGCGCAGTGGACAACGGCCACCACTTAATGACCGAGATCACCGGCGTTTGCGAAGAGTTGTCAGTGCTAAGAGACAAGCAACACTTCGTCAAATAATCGGCGAAATCAATGTGGGACATACAGTGAACTTATCCGTTAGGACAGTGCGACGAAATTTGGTTTCAATGGGCTGTGGCAGCAGAAGACCGACTCGAGTGCTTTTGCAAACAGCCCGACATTGCCTGCAGCGCCTCTCCTGGTCTCGTGACCACATCGATTGGAACCTATTGAATTGAATGTGCCTTATTTTACGTGGCGAGACTCAGGCCATGAGGCCTGCTCTTCCGCCTGACCACGCAAATTCCGCTACGCTCCTTTCACCAACCATGGGAGAAAGAAGGTATTACTTGGGCGACGAAACAGGCGATTTGAATTTAGCTCAGAGGCGTCATTTAGGCTTGAGGATCTTTTACATGCAGTAAATCTACTAACATGGGACAGCCGGCTTTACTTCCCCTCCGAAGGAAGGCGTACGAAGGATTTTTTCGCCCTTAAAAATCCACGGCTTCGATCGGGTTCGAACCCGCAAACTTGGGTATAACAGTCCGATACGCTAACCATTACACCATCGCCGCCTAGGCACCTAGGAACCTAGGCGACTGGGAAACCGTGTTTTGGTGAGATGAGTTCCGATTTAAGTTCGCAAGAGCTGATGGTAGGGTTTGAGTGTGACGCTTACCCCACGAAGTCTCCGACCAAAGTTATCAGCAAGGTACTGTGTAAACTGATGGTACCTCCGTAGTATGGACTATTCTATATGGAATGGAATAGATCCTCTAGTGCAACTGAAACACATGAACACAAAATAATGCTTAAAATATGAAAAAATTAAAAATTTAAACTATAGCTTGAGTAAAAGAGATTAAGAAACATTATTTGAAATAAAAGGTGCTGTTATTCCAAAATGGAAGACATACAGCTTGACGTGTTCATCATTTTCATTTCATTCTTGCGTACACATATATTAAAATACGTATTTGCTGCAGATTTGAAGAAAATTGCATTACCATCTTTTCTTTCATTTCGATATATACTGGTAACTCTGCCTTCATTAAATTCAATGTATTATATTCGATAATATATGATATATAATCCTTTTATTTATTTGTGTTTTAACCTGAGTTTTGTTCAAGATCTGGCGGTAATGGGAAAGGCGTCGAAAGCTGTTCATATAATAAATAAAAATGTTGGTAATGGCAGCACCATTTATTGAAGTCTTTGAAATGCCAACAATACTTCATCACTAAATCAACACATTAAGAAACGCTGGTTTAGTTTGTGACAGTTGGTAAGCGATTTCTCACGCACATCTTAACCTCATTTTATACGACATATTTTTCACAATTTATAACCGATACAGAAAAGTAACAAACCAGACGGGGTGTAGTTTGTACAGAAAACTGACCCATACTTCATTTTTCGATATATATTCCATCCAATTTGACTAGGTAACCATGCTCCTGGTGTCACTTTTCGGAAGATTCTTTGTCTGGTTTGCTTTAGGTGTAATACGATTTCTTCCTGTGTACAGTTTTAATAGCGTTGAATTGTAATGTGAAATCATTATTTAGTGAAAATATAACGTGTAATGTGTTCTAATGCCTCGTTCTGTTCTAGCAATTCCTAATTTAATATTTTACTACGGTGCCTATGTTTAACTGGTTCTACTTCAACGCTTTTTGCAGCGCCCAGTGGAAA
>BLKR01005754.1:0-73065 GCA_011170035.1 Teleogryllus occipitalis | reverse complement strand
AGGAGAAGGATAGATGAAGACGTGAGGGAAGGAGATAGGACGGTGCGCGGAGCAGGGGTTGGGAGTGAAGGAGAAGGATAGACGAAGACGTGAGGGAAGGAGATAGGACGGTGCGCGGAGCAGGGGATGGGAGTGAAGGAGAAGGATAGACGAAGACGTGAGGGAAGGAGATAGGACGGTGCGCGGAGCAGGGGAGGGGAGTGATGGAGGAGGTTGTCCTCGAAACCATCGCTGATGAGCGCGTGCGGTGCCGGTTCAAACGCTTCATTACGCCGCGCACCCGATAATTCCACGCGGGATTTCGTTACGCCCACACGCCCCTGCCGCCCACGCCACGGCCATGCATTTTCTCACGATCTTTTCCTCGCCCATGAACTTACACTCCTACTCGCTTTAGCTCTCTCACTCAACCAGGCCCACGTCTACGCTCTAGCTTACTCTCTCTTCCTGGCTCGCGCTCTCGTTCTCGCTCAGGCTTTCACTCACGATCTCGTTCTTTGCGCCTGGAATCACTAATCATTCACCCAAAGGCAAGCAGTTGCTGCGGCGGAAATGGCGTCACGGGTGTGTCGAGAGTGTAAGCGACAGTGGGTAGTGAATAGCAAATCGCAGACACTACTGTCTCGGCAGAAGGCATCGAGACAGGGTTTCTCGGGGTGGAAGTGGCAGTGCAGAAGGGATGGGAGGGGCTGGGCTGCGCTGGGCAACGCGAGGCTCGAGTGCAGCGCTGGTGGAGAGGACGTGACTGCGTCCGCCAATGCCGGTGGGCGGAGGCGGCGGCGGCGGCGGCGGCGGCGTCCCCGGGGGCGGCGACGCGTCGGCGCTCCCAGGGCATTAGGCGGACAGCGCTTGAGCCCCAGTACGACCGACCGACCGCGCCACGCCCCCACCGTCTGCCCACTCGCCCGCCGACAGGCGCCGTCCGTCGCTCGCCTACGTCTGCCCGCCTACACCCGCCCGCCGACGACCAACCGCCGACGCCCGCTCGCCAACGACCGCCCGCCTGCCCACCCCGCTGTACGCTTACGCCCGCCCGCCCGCCCTCCCGCCCGCCCGCACGCCCGCCCGTTCCCCCATCCGCCCGTCCGCATGCCCACCCACCCGCCCATTCGCCTGTCCACTCACCCGCCTGCCCGCCCGCTCGCCCGCCTGCTTATCCGCCCGCCTGCTTACCCGCCTGCTTACCCACGTGCTTACCCGCGTGCTTACCCACCTGCTTGCCCGCCTGCTTACCCGCCTGCTTACCCACCTGCTTACCCGCCTGCTTACCCGCCTGCTTACCCGCCTGCTTGCCCGCCTGCTTACCCGCCTACTTAACCCGCCTGCTTACCCGCCTGCTTACCCGCCTGGTTACCCGCCTGCTTACCCGCCTGCTTACCCGCCTGCTTGCCCGCCTGCTTACCCGCCTACTTACCCCCCTGCTTGCCCGCCTGCTTACCCGCCTGCTTACCCGCCTGCTCACCCGCCTGCCCGTCCGCTTGGCACACGCCCTCGCCGACCGCCGCTCCCACGACTCCCACCAACCCCTCGCCTTCCTTCCCTCTCGCGTTTCCACTCGCCCCTTCTCCCACTGCGGCTCACTTGTCAGCCGATGCTCGCCAACGCTACCTCCCCCGCTCCAGACAAAACCTCCCCATCCCGCTATTCCCTTCCTAAGGTTCCAGTCGCGAGGCTGACAGATTTTTGCTAGCTCGGTCGAATTCAATCCCTGGAGAATTCTAGCGGGCGGCTACTCTGATTACGTAGTATTACGTTGTTTCTATGATAAACGTCGGTCGAATGCTAAAGTAGTGCCCTAACAACGGTCGATGGACCGAGCTAAATAACAGCTTTTCTTTCTTTTTCCTATACTCCTCCCATTCTTACTCAACTATACTTACATGCACACATGCCGGGAGACTAGTCGGAAACATAAAACTTGTTCCAGCTGAGGCAGTGACCTGCTGGGGGAGATACTTTTAGGAGGGAAATTTCCTAGGAGGCGTCATGCAGGTCGGCA
Organism: Teleogryllus occipitalis; assembly: GCA_011170035.1. NCBI lineage: Eukaryota > Metazoa > Arthropoda > Insecta > Orthoptera > Gryllidae > Teleogryllus > Teleogryllus occipitalis. The sequence continues at coordinate 71,066 of BLKR01005754.1, read as the reverse complement.
TTTCAGCACCCAGCAGAACAGGAACATCACTATGTTCCCAGATAAAACTTTCACTACATTTACGGGAATAATGAAAGCAGTTGACGTATCCAGAAACATCGCTATGTCCAGGGATCAAACATTCACTACACTAATGACATCAGTTGACGTGCCCAGAATCATCGCTATTTCGCGAGATAAAACATACACTACATTAACGGGAATAATGACAGAAGTTGACGAGTCCGGAAACATCAATCAGTCCTCGTTCCGCCACCCAAATACTCCACCTCCGAGATCCAGCCTCCTCCTCTATCTGTAGCCGCGCCCCTGCCCTGTCTCCGCCTCCATCGCCCCCGCAGGCGGCTTTCGTCGACGCCCCGGACGCGCCGGTCACACACTTGACGAGAGCTACTCGTTTGATTTGCTCTCCTCCTCCTCCTCACAGGACGACGGCTCTGTGTGTGCGTGTGCTTGCTCGAGGTACACACGGAGGCAAACCCTCCGGGGCATTTCATGCATAGAAATGAAGGGAAGCAGACGGCGTTTGAGCATAGTTAGTTGCGCGTACGTGTTTTACGAGGAATTCTGAGAGGGACTCTGTGCTCATCTAAATTGGATTTTTAGCTTGTGTGGTCTGTTTGGCTTACATGTGATGTGGTAATGCCGAAGGGTGGGGGGATACTGACGGAGTTGTAAAGTGGAAGGAAAGGGAGCGAGAGAGACAGCGAGAGAGCGCGAGAGAGAGCGAGAGAGAGAGCAAGATAAAGCGAGAGAGAGTAGGGAGAGAGATGGATTGATTGATTGACTGATGTTTTCGTGTTTTCGGGCGCGTCAACTGCTCTGGTCATTAGTCCCGTTAGTGTAGTGCGTTTTTTTCTCGGGAGATGGCGGTGATCTTTCCCCCGCTGGATGACGAGATCCGGCGCCGAACTACCGTCAGCTAGTGGGGTTTCCCCCTAACCAGGTCTCTCCCACCAGCGGGGCATTGCACCAGCAGGGACAAGCTCTAAGCTCCCGACCGATCTCCCGGAATATGTGGTAGTGTAGTGCATGTTAGTGTAAGTGTGTGTGTAAGGGGAGAGGATAGGACAAGAAAGAGGAAGGACAGATCGCGCGCGGTCCGTGGCCCGTTTGGTAGGGTACTGCTCCGGCATTCGCCTGGTGTTGAGAGAGATGGAGCTACCTGTGGCGTGGAGCAGGAAGTTGTATGAAAGGGCAGCATAGGGTGAGAGTAACGTCATACCAAATGCAGGCCGCAAATGCTGTTCACAATATCCATTAACTAGAATGCCTGTGCCGGTGTCCCAGGATTTGGAACTACGTCTGAGTAGCCAAAACATGTCTGAGCCAAAACATGTCGACTTGACACTCACGTAAGGTATAAGTGTTTTCGCCTTAAGATTATGTTGCATTTGGTCTTCTCACGTATGCTGTTTGATCATCATCAGCATCGTTCATAATTCATCTCTCTTCTCATCATTCATTCAATGAAATTTAATGTCCTATCACCAATGTGACCTCCTGGCAGAAAAGACAATGTCATTCATTAGTAAGGAACTTATTTCTTCTATTCTCTGTATCCATGTTTAACAATTCATCAATCCAATCTATTCTTCAATAACCACCCATAATCCTTATGAAAATCAAAAAATTAACTGAATTATTCTCTATCAAAAGTATGGTACGAGTTTAATCTTTCAGAAACAGGGAATACATCAATTTTTATTACCTTAAGACATTTTAGAATTAAAATGATAATTCACAAATGTTATAACCGATTATTATCATTTAAATGAGGAAATGTATCAAATATCTACTCATAATAAATATAATAATAAATAGGAATAAACCCATTGAAAGATTTCAGACAACAGTTGTATTTGAAGGGTATATCCGAATAAGATGATGACAACTGCTTCCAAACCAAATCGATAATCGCGATGCTCACGTGAAAGAGAAAAATACCGTAGATACCCAAAAACTCAGCCTCTGAGAGCCACATGTTGCAAATATACAACGAGAAACGTGTTTTTCATATTGTATTTTTTCTCAGCTTATATTGAATGTACCAGGCAGAAACAAATTGAAGAGACGGGCAAAAATTATTGAATTTTAAGATATTTTTGTCAATCGCCAAATTTAAATAGAAAAAAATCAACAAATTTTTAAAATGATTTTGGACGTGAAAACGTTGGAGTACTGTCTCAGATTATTTCCCTAGAATGTGTCTTGTAACATTCTAATTTTTTTTTCAGATTTAAAAAAAATGGACAATAGTGAAAAATATTAAAACCAACTGTATCAGTTCAAAAATTTAAAATTCGCGTCAAAATCTGAGAGGAATTTTTTCACCAATGTTTAAACAATTTCTATTTAAAAGTATTAAGACAAAAATCTGGTTTACAAAGTTTTGCTGACAAATATTTGCCTTCACGTGAAAAGAATTTATGTTGTCGAAATAAAACCACCAAAACACTTGTTTTTGAGATTTATGCATTTTTCTAATATAAATAAAATTTATTGGTTTTAGATATAGTAATTATTTACGTTTATATCATAAAACAAATTTCTCGGTTGTATATTTATTAATTGACAATCATAGGCAATTAATCATTGTCATTGCCTTCTTCAATAACTGGAATCACTTGTACCTTTATGTATACTACTGTTTATGTATATCTACTGAAAAAGTCTGACGGTTTAACAATTTTTACCAAGTAACGAGCGTGTCCCAAATAATAAATGATCGCAACTATGCAGGAGCAGCATCCCAGGCGGCAACTTCTGTTTGCACGTTCACAATAATATCGTTTGACCGATATTCCTATGGCGGAAAGAGATAGGTGAGCTCCTCTAATACACCGATTTTTGCTCGATCTGCACAACGCCAGTTTGCGTCACAAACCACGTGACCACAACACGGTTGAAGAGCTTAACGCACGCGACACACTTCAGTTGAAAAGCGAGACCAGACGTTGGTTGCAATGTTAAATGGAGAGCAAGAAGTGTTGAGAAGCATTTTTAAAATGGCGTAAAATGATAAATGTCAAGGGTGACAGGATGAAGGTGCAATTGAAATAAAAGATGCAATATTTGAGGAAATGAAAAAAGTACTTATATGCTTCTGTTTCAAAGACTTGCAATTGTGACAATTTTGGCATTTAAAATACACGATAATATTCTGACGCAAACTGATGCTTCAAGCTCATTGGCTGAAGCCGGATGCGCGGGAGCTCATCCATCTCTAACCACCATGGATAGTCAGATTGAGTTTGGTTCATAAAAGATGAAACACAATAAGATATTGAGTTCATATGTCGTGATTGAATCTGTGTTTAAATATTAGGAAAAGGGTTTTTTCTAATCACATTTTGGCGTGTATTTCAAATATTTGAACTGACAAAATTTGTTTTAATTTTGTCCACACTGTTTAAAAATCTTCTTCTTCTCCTTCTTCTTCTTCTTCTTCTTCTTCTTCTTTTCTCCTCCTTGTCATTTATCTTTCAGGAGTGTGCCGTTTTCGACCTCCACATCACTTCGTTGTTCCGATTTTCTGGCCTTAAGCTTCCGTCCTCAAAGGCTTCTTTGATGTATTTTTCTCATTCCAGAGTTGGCCGTCCCCTCTTCCTTCTTGATGATTGACATTCCAATATTTTCTTGGCTATCTTCCTTAGAGAAACCTCCAGACATGTTTATATCTATGGAGTGTTTTGTTTCTTAATATTTTACAAATTGAACAAATTTCCTTCTTCCATCTCCTTAACTAAACAGCGGAAAAAACTTCTTAACTAAACAAAGAGAATACAAAAAATTATGCTCCAGCCCGTTGTTGATCTAGTCTCCCTTCGGTTCACGACTTGAAATTCGAAAGATTTGAATAAGAAAACAGTGTCGCATGTAAGAGCTTCTGAATTTCAATTTTTTTTCACGACCCGCGGGATTTGCGAGTTATATAACTCCAGCATCACATTCCTAGAAAACTGTTCCCAACCCGCGGTTTATTTAAACATTGCATTATTCTGGGAAAACCGCGAATGGGCACAGCTGAAGGGACCTTCGCTAATTATTCACTCGCACGGTCGGACTGCCCGCGGACGCAGTCAAACACGCGGTCACAATGGAGCCACACACACACACACACCAATTGAAGGACGTAGGTTAAATGAAGTGGTTTACTAAATGTCCTATTTTTAGAGCTTGTTTGATTGATTAGTGTTTCCGGATACGCCAACTGCTAAGGTCATTAGTCTCTTAAATGTAGTGCATGTTTTTTATCGCGGGGAGTGGGTGTGGACTTTCTCGATGGATGACGATATCCGGTGGTGACCTACAGCTCGGCCTGCGGGGTTTCTCTATCCAGATATCACTCACCAACGGACACCGCTTTAGCCGTGACCAGATCTAAGCTCCCGACTGGTCCTCTTACTTGTGTGGTAGTACAATGAATGTAAGTGTAAATGTGTGTACGGGGTGACGAGAAGACAAGGATGTGGAAGGAATGATCGCGCGCGGTTCGTTTGTTAGAGTACTTCTCAGGTATTCGCCTGGTACCGATCAGAGAAACCATGGAAAACTACCGATCGGAGCAGCAAGCCACCAGAATTCTCCTCTGGGCATGGGCTGAAGTCGACCTACCCACGTAGTGTCCTGCCACCGTCGGTACACTAATCTTAGGACCTCCGGGACAGAGGCACTGTCGTGACACCAATTGTGCTAGTGCTACAGGAAAAATCAAAGATTTTGTCAAGTACTAGGGGATATTATTTCTATAAAATAGAATTTATAATTTTAAATAGTAAAACACAATTTAACTTCGTCAGGTTTTATCTCTCCTTTAAGTTCATTTTTGTGAGCTACAACATCGGAGAGTGGGACGCTTTTGCCCTGAATAGGGATTTAATAGCTTAACATTATATTATTTAGCATTGTTCAGGCATTCTTGGCGGATAACAGATATGTGTAATTAGGGGGGCAAATCTGAAAAAAATATTTGCACATGTAGCACGAATATTAAATATTTCAAAGTTTGTACATCGTATATATGTGGTGATTTTTAATATTATTTTCTGCTCAGATAAAACAGTATTATTTTATAACATTGAATTAACATGTTTTTTAGATATTCATCTCCGGCATTTGTTATAAGTAGACAAAATTTTAAGTAGAATGTATGATTGTCACTCCGATATTCCAACATTCTGACTACTATCAAAATAGAACCTATTTCCATTTGTATTCTCACACTTTTGGGTACTCAGGGAATCAAAAGAGATGTCAATAATAATTTTTTTTAAGGAATATGTAGCAAAATATTTGAAGAAAATATGTATTTTAAAACAAATACTTCAAGGTTTTGGCAAGTGATTACTGTATTTTCTGCGTTTTTGCGAACGACGTTCCCTCCAATAGCAAGAGGCACTTTATTTACGAATACTATGTTACTGAATTATTGCTGTGCTCTTCGAAGGACATAAGTAATTAACCTTGTTTAATAAGTTAGCGTCGTGTGTTGTCTCAATCAGGTTCGATGTCCAGTTTCCCTGATCCATTAAGCAAATGCTGAGATGACCCCTCGTTTTGCTTCTTGACATAAACGTAGCTTCACTATACGCATTTTTTGTTGAGCTCTTCTTTTGCAAGTTAGAAGTAGAAACGAGGGTATTATTTTTCAAAAAAACTAACTTATTAAATCAAACATATAGTCGTTTGCCGTCGCAAATACGATTTTTACTATTCGAGGCCAAAAGATTCTCCATCACCTACAGGTTTGAGGCTTTTTTAATTATACATAATACTATTGAATTATATTAAATTCTCTGGGATGTTTTGAGAGTGATAATTTACCAGGGACAGTTTCTGGCTCCGGAGTAGGTTTGCACAATCACCACGTTATTTTTGAGTTACTTCTTAAATTTATTTTATGTTAATTCCAGTGAATTAGTTATTATTATTATTATTATTATTATTATTATTATTATTATTATTATTATTATTAAATACTAATAAATTAATACCAATTAGATTGATCATGAGGTTTTAAGAATCGATTGCTGATGGTGGTGTAATTTAGACACTAACCAGATATCTAGGGCGAATTGAGTCGCTGTCTGGGGGAGAATTCTAGCAGTCAATTGTTCTGATCTATAGTTTTTTGTGATTTCTAGATCAATACCACGCAATTGCTGAATCAGCACTAGCACGTGGGCTACGGATTTTTGATTGATTGATTACTAGTAATTACAACCACGTCCACCGTTAAGATCATTATTTCTGTAAGTGTAGTGTATTTGTTTCGGTAATTGGAGGTGACCTTGTCCCACTGGATGGCGATATCCAGCGCAAAACCAGTGTCGGCTAGAGGGGTTTCCCGCAACCGGGTATCTCCCACCAGAGGAACACCGCCTCTACAGGGTCAAGCTATACGCTCCCGACCGGTCTCCCGGCAAGTTTGGAAGTGCATGCAGGTGTGTGTAAGTAAAGAAAGAAGATAGGACAAGGAATTAGAAGAAAAGTACGCGCGCGTTCCATGGCCCGTTTGGTAGGGTACTACTTTGGCGTTCGCCTGATGTTGATCGGAGAAACCACGGAAAATTACCGATCCGAGTACCCGGCCGCTAGAAGTCTCCTCCAGACAGCCACTGAACTCGACCCAGCTATCTAGCCAGTGTCAAAAATCCTGCCATCGTCAGAATTCGAACTCGACCTCCCGGTCAGAGGCACTGCAGTGATATCAGTTGATGCCCTGAGTCACCTCTCCCCGTGTTAAATATAAAGCGTGAACTTCCCTTGCTGTTCTTTGACATATCTGCAACCCTTACTCTCGCTTACATTAAACGCGCTACACCATCACACATGTAAGGGAACTGATCGCGAACAACCTGTGTCCAAGCTGTGCAAGAGAAAGTGCACCATTGGGGGGGGGACCTGGATGAGAAGAAACCTCCCAAACCGAAGTGTAGGTCGGCCCGAAACTCAGTTTGAAAATTCCTACCGGGAGAGGTGGCTCACGGCATCAAATGATGTCACTGCAGGCCATCCCACCGGGAGGTCCTAGGTTAGAATCCCGCTAGATTTTCGATACTAGCTTGTCAGCAAGGTCGTGTTTTTTTCGATCAACACCAAACGAACACCGGAGCAGTTCCCGAACAAACCGACCACGAAACGCGCGCGATCTTTCCTTCCTCTTCCTTGTCGTATCCTCAAATTGCACTTACACGCACACTTACTTGCACATGCACTACATTACCACGTATTCCGGGAGACCGGTTCGGAGCTTAGAGCATGTTCTGGCCGGGGCGGTGCCCTGCTGGTGGAAAATACCTAGTTAGGGAAAATCCCGGTAGTTGACGGTAGGTCAGCGCCGGGTCCCACATCCAACGGGTGAAGATTACCCCCACATCCCGTTGAAAAAACAAGCACTACACTTACGAGACTGATGACCTTAGTAGTTGACGCGCCCAAAATCACTAACAATCAATAACAAAATCAATCAATTGGAAATTGCTGTTTCTGATGCGTCGGGATTACACGTATACGCTTGGAGGTGCAACGCGTAAGAATGCAGGGCACCTTCATTGAAACTATGAACTTCACTCGAATCCCAGCAAGTTAACTGCCGGATTAGATATACTTGCATATTAAACTAGTATTTTAATATTACGTATAACATTGCAAATAATACGAGATGTTGTATGCTATTTCTTATTTACGGTGGATCTCAGCGGGACTATTTTAAAAGTAATACCTGTAAAAACTTATAAATCGAACCACAAACCGTTACACAAATGTAACCCTACGATTTTGCTTTGATCCGTAATAAGAAAAAACAATACAACCGAAATCCACATACACGATAAATCACCTATGTAATTATTAAATCATACAAAATCCGATTCTAAATACATTTTTTTGTGAAAGCACCAAGCTCGTGGTTCCTGCGACGCCCTTAGTCATTTTGAACAGTTCAATAACACTGCAGTCGAGAGGACTCAGTCTGGACGTATCTAGTGCTAAAGATTTCATGATGAACCCGATTTCTCTTGGAATTCCGGCGCAAGAAATTGTCAGCGAGGAGTAGAATTCCCCGAACGACTCCTGCCATCAATTATATTGGCTCGCGAGAACGTTCTCTTGAAATCTGTCGGCTCCGTTTTCCAAGAAGCTGAAAATGATCAGTCCACTCCTAAAATGCCAACCAAAAGGATTTAAAAACTTTCCGTGAACACCAATAAAGTTTTAAAATTTACCATGACGACCAATACAATTCGAGTTATTTGTTGTACATTACCGAGGGTTGAACCAATTTCATTCACACAGGGATTTGATTCATCTAGGCATAAAAGAACATGTTTTTCGTATTAATATATCAGGGTAAAATTGAAAACAAAGCCATTGTCATTATAGATATGAATTTCTTAAAAATATTGTTAGTAACCACTGTTCTCGTACGCAAAGCCAAGTCCAAATCCGATGACCAGTCCGATGTTCGATGCCCAGTTCGATATTCGAAGCTCAATCTGAAGTTCGATACCAATTCCTAACCCTATACCGAATCCATACAACATATGCAGTCCGAGCACGATACCGTGTTTTAATCCAGTGCGAGATTTATTCCTGCAATCTTCCTTATCTGAACATTTTCTACCTGCGCTTGAAACATTTAGAAAATAAGAAAGGGTGCAAATTGTATTCTAAAAGTAAACCACATCAAAAAGAACATTACGTCATTTTAGAATGTGCAATAATTGTCTGTATTTTTATTGTTAAATCATTTAAAAAGCATTATAATTGTTATTCAAAGAACGTTACAAAGTATGTAAAAACACAAAATTATAAATTACGTACATTTACAATAATTACAAAGAGTTTTAATATTCGTTTGAATCTCTTGTGTGTAACAGAGTGGCAAAATCAAACAAAATGTTTCAAAAAGTTGTTCAATAATCCATGATTTATTATATTAATTTTTGTTACAATCTTTCCATTTTCCTATTTTTATGCATTCCCTTTGATTTTTTCGGTAGTTTATTTTGTGCTATGGGACAAGAAAATCAATAGTAATAAAAAGAAACAGGGATACTGGGAAGTTTTCGAAGCAAAACCAAGGAACCACAATGGAAACACGACTTCAAAGAGTTATTCGGTTTTGTTTCACAACATAAAGAGGTTGTGTGAAAATTTGCATAGAAATGCTCTCGCACAAAAGAGCCTTTTCATATGGGTGCATGTTTATTCATTGTAAAACGTCGCGAAAATGAATATGTAGTAAAATTAAATGTAATAAGTTTAAGAGAATCTTCTTTTAAATTTAACGCAATTGAAAGATCAAAGATCTATAAGAGTATATTATTATACTGCTCTTCACTTTTAAGTAATCTTTCCTAGAAGTGGGACATCGACATCAAATTATCTCTTTCAAAACATCTAAATTTAAAGTTAAGATATCCATGATAATGATATTCATTTTAATATTAACAAACAAAATGAACTAAAAATCATTAACTATCAAAACACAGCTTGTGATCTGGAGCTCCGGGTAATTGCAAGGGGCAGGACCTTTAGTAAGCCATTGAAATGTGCAGAAAGAATGTGAGGGTCTGTGTCTACAGCACGTGTGTTGCCCAGCTCTTTACGTGAGAAATATTATTTAATATTTTAACTTTACAAAATTACAATTATGGAACTTTTTTGACAAAACACAAAACATCGATTTTCATAAAAACTGACTTCAGTAAATCTATGTGTAAAACATATACTTTTTTTATAACAATAGAGGTTTTAAAAATGCAAACATCAATGACGCATTACTAATCTTTACTGATTGAATAGGACAAATTTCTGAGATATTAGTGCCACACAAAAGTAAATAAACGAACTTTGGAAACAAAAACATAAAATTTTGTTCGAAGAAACGTATATGGCAAAACACCAAAGCAGAAACAGGCAATATGTGAATTCACATCTCATAATCACGCTAATTCCAGTCCAGAGACCATGAAACTGAAGCAGTACAGCAATGATACTCAAATCGCCGTCCTCCACAACTTTAACCCGGCGTCGGATTGGTGAAAAAATTTGACACGAACGGATGGAGAGGGTCTAACAGACCTGGGTAAGAAAACAAGAATTACATAGCAAATATTTTGTTTATAACATTATTAGAGGACTTCGTTCTGGTAGTTTGATCTAAAAGAAAATATTTTAGTCAATATTGCAACTGTTTTTTCTCTTGACTACCCTCGTAAATTACGCCCTCACACGGCGAGCACAATAGCCTAACTATTTATACTTTTCTCTGTTCACCTGTCACGTGAACTATTTTTGCCCTGCCCTAGCTCTAATTTACAATTGGGTGCCACAATGCCTTTGCTTGTCAGTTGCCCGTACCTCTGCTAGCTCGTATCACCATTACATCCTACCTGGTCGTGGTCCGCGCGCTCATTCCATACGGACTTGAGGTAGGGACCGTTTCGTTCGTGCCTGGGTCAAATTTTACACAACTCTTAAATAACAACACATGCATTTAAGGCAATTATGAGCCATATGGGATGCTCATATGTTTAATGTCGGATCTTTTCCTCATATACCAAAAATAAGTACAAGCCCCTCCGACTTGCGAAACATAACAACACAAAATACATAAACAACACAAAAAAAATACAAACATGCACACTGAAAGTATAATACAAGATCTCATACACACACAAAAATGCGCATTCTCTCGTGACCTTTTTGATGATTCTATTCTTAATCTAGTTATCAGGACTTGGTCTTCGACAGAGTCTTTTTCTTTGGACTAGCACGTGAACGAAAGAAAATAAAGTAATGTAATGAACCGTCCTCCTCTTATATCTACAAAACAACTATAATCGACTCTCGTTAGGCGCACCAAAATATGTAATGAACCACTACCTGCTCTAGATCAACTATAATCTTTATAATCGCCCGGCGTTATAACGCCAAAATAATAACCAAAACCCGCTCTTATCAATTGCCCTGGTTATACTCAGCTTCCACCTCCAAGGTTGCCCGTCGACTAGCTGCTGAACTTCCGATATTTTCTTACTTACAAATAAAATCTGGGTGTGTACAGGATCTAACAACTATTCGGGCACGTGGGCGTAGGTCATTAACTAGCTACATGCAACAATTAAACTACGTTCGTTTAATTTAATGTCGAACCAAGTGATGTTCGCCATTTATTTTCTGTAATTCCTGTGCTAGTCGTTATTTCAGTTGAAATATATATACAAACTGGGGTCGTTGCTCTCCCATGACTCACATAAAACACTTAACGACAAACAAAATAAACACATAAATACATCAACGATATAATACACTTAAATTACATGACACAAAATCCAAAATATTTCCATTCATACTGACAATTATAAATAAACTCATTCACACCCGAATGCGCATTCTGCCTGTATATCTATTGAATCTATTTTACGTTAAGACAGAACTTGATCTTGTACAGAAGCTAATTTTAATCTTTCTTCTCCTTCAAAATGTGAATTTCATAACAAAAAAAAACAAAGTTTCATAACTTCCCTTTTGCCGAAAACGCTGTAATCCGCAGCAAACCATTGTTGCGCGCCGTCCTCGCTGTATATTACGCAGCATCCTCCAAATCCATCCTCCCGCAGCATTTCTCCATCCCCACACATTACCAAAATTTTCTTGAACTTGCTAATATCTTCTTAGCATGTCCTTTCATTCCCCCATCATCCTATTTCCATTACGCAACTAATAACGCGATTATCGGTCTATCGCGTGCTACATTTCCTCCAAAATGTCCTATTGTTGAATATACTGCGACTCATAAAATATTTCCGCGTTACGCATTGTTGTTACGAACATCATTGCCTAAACTCACTATATCCATTCATGTTCACCGTGTTTCTCGCACAATTACATACAAAACTTTTATCTTTTTTCGGAGCGTTGAACCCCACGTCTGACTTCGAGCTCGCCACACATCATCCTCTTGTCATTGTTGCGTTGTGTCTTCAACTTTTTTTTTTCTGGAACATTTACCGATCGTTTACGTGTCTTTACCAAAAATATCACACCATTTTACTTAATTCTGTCCTTTCCAGGCTATTTCTCTTTATTACTACTTTTAATTATCAATTTACATCCTATTACTATTTCTTTTACGATTTCCTAATGTTTGTTAATGCCAAAATTGCTTAATTTCCGTCGCTCGGCGCCTTGACGTAGTTGTGACGTCAGCGCTACGCATCATTGTTCTCTCGTAAAATTCCAAATGTACAATTTCAATTGGCATCTCCACTGCAGCTCCTCGATATTTTTCAGAGTTGCGAGTAATGTCATAATTTTCCGCGTGATTTTCTTTGTTAATCCCGAAAGTTTCATTTCAATCGCTTTACGCGTTCTCTTAATTTTTAAGAAAAACCGCTTCTTTACATTACCTTTCTTATGATAACAATGGCTGTAAAAATCTCTAGTTATATCGTCAAAAGTGTACTTTCAAAATCACTCATATCTTTTAAACCCCGGATGCGATTCGCTTCGAATAACTTTTGAAATGTTCCTCTAAATGAATGCTATTGATTCGTACTGTCCAAATAGGGATTTTGTCGAGTCTTCTTTAATTTATAAAAAAATGATTAGTGCGCGACACCACTTTCTTCTGTTTTTCCATCTCCTACTCATGCCATTCCTTGTTATGTTTGTTCTTTGCATCTAAATTGTTCGTGGGGATCTTAGATTGTTACAGTAAATGAACGAATCGTGCCACTTTCCTTTTTGCAGCGATGTCACTCCCTGTCAGCGCCCGTCGTTGCTAGTTGTAATGTGCACCCTCCGTGCACGCAGTCCCCGTTCAGCTGCCATCAGTTCCCGGATGCACTCATTCATTTGAAGTTATCAAACGTACTCGCAACTATTGTTCCTCGCAACTAATCGTGTCTCCCATAAATGTTCTTTCGCTATCTCGCGACGTATTTAAATTTTACGACACTTATGTTCCCCGCGCCTAACTTGCGCGAATAATGTCCATGCTAATTTTCCCGTGAATTTTGAAACAAATTAAATTAAATTTCCGTTCCACATCGTCTAAATAACTGATTTTACATAACTGAACATGAATTAAAACTTTTGCAAAATAATTTCGAGAAATTTCTCAAAAATCTAGCATAGCATCAAATACGTGCGTTCACCATCAACGCTCGACTCGGTTTTTTTCTGTAACACATTTTACATTGTTGGTCTACAATTCCCTGCGACTGTCTTCTTTCAAACCCATGCCCATCACTATAAGAAATGTTCGAAAATATTTATGTTTTCACTGTTTTCGGGCGTCTTGCGTCTTACTATCGGCTTCATAATTTCACTAAATTTTATTTCGTAACTGTCACGTTACCAAATTCCCTTTTCCCGTCTTCCTTTTTTCAAAAACCATTATTTTCGTCTTCTCAGTTCGTGATAACGTCATTTACCTCTTAGGCCGCTCTTTCAATTCTTTCTTAATCCTCTATGCTATGAACTTGAATATTAATTTATTACGAGCCCCACATAAATTCCCCCGTGCTGTGACTAATTTTGCCCTGATATAAATATTTTTCTCTACAATTTCCGAAAGTTTGGCTAAAATCCATCCAGGCATTCGCTGGATATTCAATAAAAACCGTCTCGTTATATACTTACAGAAGTACAACATTGGTTGCCATATTTTCATTCTTCGCCGTGTTATACATGCAATTTACACAATTTATGATATTTTCAGGACCCGTGGCTCGAATAATGTGATTTTTGTTTTAAAATGTTCCTGAATTTGGGTTCTATTTACAGTAAACAGTAGTTTATAACGCCCATTTCCGCCCATTACGTTTTCTACTACTTTCCTGACAATTATTATTACGCGGCGCTGTTGTCTATTGCTTATTTCATTCTTAGTTTCTCTTTGATTACATAAAAGTTCCGTGTTCTATGCAATCTTGCGGCCTAGCCTCACAAATCATTACAATATATTATGCATCTTTTGTTCTTATCAAAAAATATTTGTTAAATTTAAGGAGCACAATGAGGCCTCCCTAATACTCTCTTCGTCATTCCACTGTAAAGTTTGACTCTTTTCTGAAATTACAGTTGAATTTGACTTTAGTTATACGTAATACTACATAAAAGTATCGTATTATCTACATCACAATAATAAATTATTCTAAAAATACGAATACCTACCTACTTCATTACATTTACACGAACGAATTTTGTTGGGTCTGAGAAACCAAAGCTGACATACCTGTCACACTGATCTTTACATTTGAAAGTAAAGGCAGAGAGACGAACAGGTTGCAAGTGCTATCAGTATGTGATTGGCTGAAGTTTTTGCTACTCCATATGTCTCACAAGCCCAAACCATCCGATGCCAGGTTAATTGTAACAGAATTAGTCTTTTTTTCCAACCCTATAAAGAAAAAACATCTGAATATTTTAAACGTTCTACAAATAACTCGCTACACTAATTCGCTAATTCCTCTTCTATTTATCAACCGATAAAATCTACTACTTAGGAATAGGAATGAACTATAGCACCCACGGTGTGAAATTCAAGTAAGAATATTTCAATCTCCGCCGCCCCTCTGCTGCGCCTACACTCAGTTCCGACCTACCCGCCTCACCCCCCCCCCACTCATTTTGCCCCAGTCCGCTTCACTCCACCTTACACTAGCCCAGCCCGTCATTTCCAACCCGTCCCTTACCCCTCCCTTCACCCATTCCCCACGTGCCCACACGTGCAATCACCCTGTTCGGTCTAGCCTAGCATGTCAACTTCCCCGTCTCTTTTTTACCCCATTAGTCCCGTCCCGTCCATTTCTGGCTCTTCACGAACATTTTCACCGGGAGAGGTGGCACAGTGTATCAACTGATGTGACTGTAGTGCCTCTGGGAGATCCTAGTGTTACACTTCCCACCAATGATAGGATTCTCAACACTTGCTTGTCAGCAAGGTCGAATTCAGTTTGGAGGAGAATTCTAGAGGCCGGCTGCTCTAATCGGTAATTTTTCATGGTTTCTCCAAACAACACCAGGCGAATGCCGTGGCAGCATCCAAACAAATGAATCACGGAACTTGCACGATCGTTCCTTTCTCTTCCTTGATCTATCCTCACCTATTACACACACTTACACTAACATGCATTACACTACCACACATGTCGGGATATTAGAGCTTGCTCCAGCTGGGGCGATGCCCTGCTGGTGAGCGATACCTGGTTGGAGAAAATCCCAGATCTCACCTTCCAGCGGGGGACGATCAGCGTCACCTCCCGAGGAAAAATATGCACTACACTTGGGAGACGAATGCCCTCAGTAGTTCATACGCCCGTTATCACTAACAATCAATTAACCGAACATTCTCGTCCCGTTCCGTGCTCATCACCATCTCAGGGGTTCAAAGCATTAACAGATGTCACTGCAGTGCCTCTGAATCAGAAGTCCTACAGTTTCAGTTCCGACGGTTTTCGTCTCTAGCTACGCTGAGTTCAGTCGCTATCTGAAGGATAATTCGAGCTGCCGGCTGCTCTTATTGGTTGTTTTTGTGGTTACTCCGATCTACACGAGTCAAATACTAGAACGACAATCTTTCTTTCCTTCCTTGTCCTATATCTTACTTACATCCCTTCGTTAAACGCACTGTTACATGTAGTACAATACTACCGCATATCCCAGAACATCAGTTGAGAGCTTAGAGCTTGTCGAGGCTGGGACAGTGGATCGTAATGGTAAAACGTGATGGATGGTTACTTGTTGGAAAACTTCCGCACGTCGACATGGAGACAGGCGCCGTATCTGTCTATCCAGCAGAGGAAGATTACCGCTACCTCCCGTGAAAAGCATGCACATCACTTAGACCATTGCAGTTGACGCACTCGGAATCACTAGCCAATCAATAAATAAATTGCCTCCCCACGGGAGCCACAGCTTAACCGAAGCTGCCCCTTCTTATCCTCCGTCATCAACCATCTGGACAGTTCCCCGATTGTGTTAAGAAACTAATTTTAATAGTAAGATTTTTCATCGTTGTTAGAAGTTACAGACATTGTCATTGGTACCTTCATTCCAAAATTTCACGTTTCTAACTTTCGAAGGTTTCTATCTGTGATGATATGTTATTAATTCCGTTTCTTCTTATATCAGAACAGATGAAACTCCCAGACTAAGTCGTGACAACGCGTTCCCATATTCTTCCTTCACCAATCAGAGCTGTCGCTTCCCAGAGTGACCGTGGAATCCTGGCGTGGGTAGACCTGGGAAGGCTCTGCAATGCGACGTTCGCAGCGCAGCCGAGCGGACGAGCGTCGAATTAATTATTCGCGAGCGCTGTGCGCCCTGGTGACAGCGCGGGGCCCGCGGACACGTCGCGCCGGCTGACGACGAGCAGGTGGTGACGGGCACGGACGGCTCACACGAGGGTGACGAGAGAACTGTGCACCAACAGACGACATGGATGAGGGGTTGTGGAGGACTTCGTTCTGATTTACTTACGTATTTACGTAGCTAAATATCAATACCCAATCGTCTTAGTCTCTATATACAAAAAATGGATGTTATATATATATATATATATATATATATATATATATATATATATATATATATATATATATATATTATATTGCGGTTACCTCCAACACCGTGTGACTGATCTCCATGAAAGTTGGAACATCTACGTGATTTTTCACCCAGAAGGTTTATGTGTTGTTAATTGTGTTGTAACTCCTCTAGATGGTACTGTAGAACAAAACTAAATATTCAAGTCAAATGCAGCCCGCAACACTCGGCAGCATTTGTTTCCAATCTATGTCGTTAAATAACTCATAAAAGAAGCGTTGTAGGCCATTAACAACTAAACGTTTGAGGTCAAAGACCCCAAGAAACCTTGCGAGATGCAGCACTGTCCTATACGTCCGATAGCGGGATTTTTCCTAGCCAGGTATCACCCTCCAGTGAGGCTCCACCCCAGCAGGATCATGTTCTAAGCTCTCGACTGGTCTCTCGACGAGTGAGGTAGTGTAGTGCATGTGAGAGTAAATGAGTGTAAGTAAGATCATGGCATGTTTATTAGGCTACTACCCCAGCAGATGCCTGAAACTGATCTTAAAAAAACATGAAAAACGATCGATCAGAGCAGTCGGTCGCTAAAATCTCTCTCCTGCGAGCAGCAGAATTCGATCTATTTATCAAGCCAAGTGCTTTCACGGTCGGGAATCGAACTGTTGGACTGTAGGTCAGAAGCATTGTAGTGACATCAGTTGAAGTCGTAAGCAACCTAAGCTCGTTTTCTGATTAAAACTAAGTAGGGTAAAGGTTACAGCATTTCGCAGCTCATTTGTAGTGAGAGGGCCGGCTCTCTTAGGCAATATTAAAGTTGTCGCTCTACGCTGATATATAAATCACAAGCTATACTCTGTTATCCTCAGTAATTTGTGATAAGAGTTGCACTTTTTGTTAAGTCCTGATACAAAAGATTCTTCCTCGATACAAGGCGTAGTGACAAAGGTTTGTGAATCAAATAATACTGGAACATAACCACTTTTAGCGACCTCGGTCAGAGAGTTCCACTGAGATGCAGGCTGGGTTATCCATTCTGGACCATGAAACCATCTGTCATTAGTAGCCAGATTTCTGGCTGTGACTCCCCGTGATATGGGGTCTGCAGGATTGTCTCTAGACGAAATGTGTAATCAATCCTTGACCTGGGAACACTGCCTAATTAAGGCAAGTCTATTAGAAATGAAGGCATCTGATTTATTTGGACCATGTTTTATCCAATGCAATACTATGGTGCTGTCTGTAAAGAAGTACACAGATTTGACATTACAAACTAGTGACACAGCCTTGTAAACTTTTGTCATAAATTTGGCCAGCGAGACTGCGCCACATAGTTCGCGACGAGGAATAGTTGTGCCAGCTAGAGGTGCAAGTTTTGATTTCGATGCTATCAGAGAACTTGCCCGTCCTTCCTGAGAATTTTCACTGATTACATATACACAACCATATGCCCTTTGTGAAGCATCTGCAAATCCTATTATTTATACTGGTCACCCCACCGAGCGCCACCTTCCTAGGAAAAATCAGCTTTGTCAATAAGGGTACTTCTGAGAGTAAGACTTTCCACTGATGAAGTAAGTCTGGATCTAGATTGACATCCCAGTCCAGCTTTCTTTCCCGTAATAACTGTAAAAATATTTTAAACCTTATGGTCACAGGTGTGACTAGGCCCAAGGGGACATACAGCGATGCTGTTATATGTAACACCTTTCTCTTGGTCCAGCTGTCGGAGTCGGCCAAAGGTGGAGTTTGAATACTGTGGGTTAGATGCAAGATGTCATTTCCTGTATGTCATAAAAGACCAAGTATTTTTGTAGAAAGATCTGAACCTAACGCGACGAGGTCCTCCCCAGGGGATTCTCCAATCAAGGAATTTATCATAGAATTAGCATTGCTTCTAATCTTTATCGATTTAAAATGAGCTTCTAATAGCAGATCTGATATTTGTTTAAACAATTGAGTTGCTTTCATTTCAGAATCGGCTCCATGAAGCAAGTCATCTACATAGAATGAGTTGGCAATGGCACAGGATGCTTCTGAAAAAGTAGCCTCATTATCAATAGCCATTTGTTTCAAACACCGCGTTGCCAAAAAAGCAGAGGAAGCAAGGCCATAGGTAAAAGTTTTTAATTTCAAAGTTTTTAGAAGAGCTGAAGGATGCTCTCTCCATAAAAGTTTCTGATAATTAGTATGTTCTACGTCTAATCGAACCATACGATACCTTTTCTCTACATCAGCAGCAAAGGCACAATTAAAAATTCTAAATCTTAAGAGAATATAAATAATTCAGGCTGAATAGTGGGCCCTGATCCAAGAATATCATTTAAACTGTACCCAGATGTGGTTTTTGCTGGTGCGTGAAACACAATTCTCAATTTTGTGGTGAGTGAACTAGAATTTTGTACACAGAAATGTGAAATATAATTGCTTATTTCACTCCTACCTTCATGACGTTCTTCTTCATGTCCAAGTGAAATATACTCTCTCATAAAGGCAACATAATCGCTTCTGAGCTTCTCGTCCCTACAAAAGCGCTGTTCCAATGACAACATAAATTGCTTTGCAATATAGTATGATCTCCCTAGCACTGAGAGATCTGTTTTAAAAGGCAGAGATACAGAAAAATGTCCACTAGGTAGCCTTCGGATTGTGGCTAAAAAATGAGTTTCAGCAGGGTCGACTGCATGATTTAGAAAGGGAGAAAACTCACTTCCCTTAATCCCTTCCCAGATTCTTTGCATATCAACTTCTACATTATTTGTTACCGTGGCTTCTTGCTATAAGAGGAAAAAGCATTTGGCATTACGCACTTCCTCGATTTCGCTAGTCGGAACTGCTCCTGCAATTATTATTCCTAGCCACGTATCTAAGATGACAGAAATGTCATTAGGTAGTGACAGTTTGGTTTTGAACACTTCAAAGAATACACCAGAGTTTAATAAGATGTCAACTGTGTTTGACAAATGAAAAGTATCATCTGCTAGCTTGAGATGAGGGGGAATTTTTAACTTTGCTATATTCAATGAGAATTTGGGCAAATTGGATGAAATTGATGGCAATATTAAGCATTTGGCTCCTGTTTACCAGCTACGGACACGAGATTTGATAACAATGTCTACCTTTCCGTTAGAGCCGGACTTTAGATAATTCACTGAATGTGTAGAATAATTACATTTTGTTCTGGACAGACCTAATTATTGCTCGAGAGCTTCTGTTATAAAACATACTTCACTACCCGAGTCTAGCAGGGCTCTGACTGGTATTTCATTTCCCATCCTATCGGTGACATAAACTATGGCCGTGGGAAGTAATGCTCGTAATTGCATTGAATCATTGAATGCCATGTGAGAGAGAACCTTTTCAGGTTCTGAGGCCACTGTATGCTTTAGAGAACATTCTCCCCCATACGGGGATGACTCCGATTTTATGTTAACATGAGATACCAGGCTCAATTTCGGGGTTATGTTGGGACCCACTGGGTGCCAACACAGTAACTTAACAAGCGGGACACGGGACGCACACGAAATTTTCTCCCTCAGTTATATTTAAGTAATTTGTAGAACTTATTTACATCGAATTTCCCCTCACATGTTCATTGGTATTAATGACCCCTCTACATTCTAACATGAAGTTCTAAATAATTTACTAATTAATATGGACAAGTACAAGTATGATTTAAAATCAACACAATAAGTGGATCTTTAAGGAGGGATATTTCACGAAGTCTTGAGAAACTCACGAGATTGGTGAGTTGAGTTTAGGGTTAGAGGTTGTTAGATTAAAAGATATTACGTCTAATGATAGAAGGTGTTATTTAAAGTCTAATGTCAGAAGGTCTATGAAAACACGTCTAATGAAAATTTGGTAATTTTTTTAAAAAATATCTAATAATATTTAGTGTAATAGTTAGAAATGTATAATAAACGTCGGTCTATCGGGCACGAATGTCTAATCTATCACGATGTAACAGAAATATTCAACAAAATGTGATTCACATATAATTACGTCAGTATGTTATTGTCTGAAATGAAACCACAATAAGAATGATAGACTTTAATTCAGGAAGTACGTCTTGTAGTACAATGTATTTAGTATTCTCTTTTCGAAAATGGTAGATATGGTAGTTGCGAACTAAAATTCTTTTACCTTTACACGATGCAATGTTGCAGGTAGTCATCTGAAATTTAGTATTAAATGCAATGTATTACTACGGAAACAGTTTTCTTATACGGAAGTAATCCTCTTCAAAATTTAATTGACATTGTTAAAATATAGATTTTTGGTTTTCAGGCATTTAAAAATGAAGAAATACAAAATTTCCTATTACACCTTTGAATATCTCTCAGACCTTCGGTGTTTACACCTATTAGATCTTATTAATTAAACCTTCTTATTAAAGACCTCTTTTGGTGTTTGACTGTCGCGTAGACCTTATGTCGCATTAGACCTGGTTCTCAATTGAAGTCCTGTTCGTTAGATCTAATTAGTATTAGACCTTCTGTCCGTGGACCTGATGTCGCATTAGATCTGGTTCTCAATAGAAGTCCTGTTCATTAGATCTAATTAGTATTAGACCTTCTGTCCGTGGACCTTATGTCGCATTAGACCTGGTTCTCAATAGAAGTCCTGTTCATTAGATCTAATTAGTATTAGACCTTTTGTCCGTGGACCTCATGTCGCATTAGATCTGGTTCTCAATAGAAGTCCTGTTCATTAGATCTAATTAGTATTAGACCTTCTGTCCGTGGACCTTATGTCGCATTAGATCTGGTTCTCAATAGAAGTCCTGTTCATTAGATCTAATTAGTATTAGACCTTCTGTCCGTGGACCTTATGTCGCATTAGATCTGGTTCTCAATAGAAGTCCTGTTCATTAGATCTAATTAGTATTAGACCTTCTGTCCGTGGACCTTATGTCGCATTAGACCTGGTTCTCAATAGAAGTCCTGTTCATTAGATCTAATTAGTATTAGACCTTTTGTCCGTGAACCTCATGTCGCATTAGATCTGGTTCTCAATAGAAGTCCTGTTCGTTAGATTTAATTAGTATTAGACCTTCTGTCCGTGGACCTTATGTCGCATTAGATCTAATTAGTATTAGACCTTCTGTCCGTGGACCTCATGTCGCATTAGATCTGGTTCTCAATAGAAGTCCTGTTCATTAGATCTAATTAGTATTAGACCTTCTGTCCGTGGACCTAACGATCTGAAACCGTGTTTAGACATATTCAATAAATTATATTATCTCGTCATTAAATTGGCATTTTGTAGGGCAGTGCTATTAATATGTTAATGCTTTTCATCACCAGAGTTCTTAGCGCCCGTATATAGCCAGATTATTATTGACCTCAATAAAAAACCACCCATCACTCATTCCATTTGCGCTTAGAAAACGTAGGTGCGTTTGTGTTCATGTTACTTCACTAATTTAACTGCTGTCTATTTCTCCGAGAGCAATTAATTTGTTTGTTTATCATTACAAAGAACCTCTGTCCCGCTAGTTTATCACTACAATAATTAGACAGATTTTATGATTATTTTAAGTATAACCTGAGGAAGTTATTGTTGTTTTTCGAAATCAATCAACTCCAGTATTTTGTAGCAATTTGAACCGGATGATAAAAAAGTGTAGCCTAAAACAGCGTCTTTGTAATCAATGTTGACTGTTTATGATAACTTTTAATAACCACGATGAGAAAGCACCAGACAGGAAGTTGTCCACGCCCTAATCCATATCTCCCTCCCGGACACAGCGGCTCTCACAAGATGCATGAGGTCCCGGCAGGCGAGGCGCGTCGAGGTGGCAAATGAAAACGTATGCAACGGGCGGCCCATTTCAGAGACGAGCCGTTGAGGTATTCATGGGGGCCGTGATTGAACACAGCACGCCATCATGCACGTCACACGCGATGGCGACGAACGCACGCTCCGTCGGCTGCCTGATCTCACCTGCGTGCGGAGGCGTTAGGGCCTAATGCAGACGGACTGCGCGCCATGGCGTACGACAGGCAGGGGGCTTCCATCACTCGTCCCACAATAACATATGCTTGTCCAATATGGGGTGGTGCTACAAAAACACATAAACGTAAATTAGAAGTTATTCAAGTTAAGTCTTTACGTCAAATATTAAAAGCTCTCTGGTTTATTCGTAATGATCAAATTTTAAATAAACTATCAATAGATTCAGTAAGTACATATATTTCAAAATTATCAAATCGTTTTTATTCTTCTATTCCATCTTCTCCAGCAACTTATGAATTTAAACTAGGCAAATCATGTAATAACTTTTCCCGCACTAAGACTCGATATTCAAAATATATCTTTGAACCTGCTTAAATAGCAATATGAAATACAAACTAAAAAGAAAAGTATTAAATTAGTAATGAGAAATTATGTAGGACCCTTTCTGGGTAACCAGAGGGTTTATATATCAGTGTAAAATGTTATAGTTTACTGAAATGTGAAAAAAAATTAAAATCGTGCACACCCTTGAAAGACATTTGTATTTCGAACAAGACGAATAAATAATTTTTTTAAAAAAACGTCAAGTGACTGTGGCTCGCGATAGCACATCAACGCAGCCTATAGTGTTGTTGGTGTATTATTTTATCATATTTCGCGAATGTTGGAAGCTAAGTGAAATATATTTATCTGGAACTTGTTCATGGCTCTCTACATTCCTCCGGCTATAGTTCGCGATGCCGCAATTTCGCATCGGAACGGCCTTTAGCGACGTTTGGGTAGTGTTTTGTTATGTTGAATCAATGTCACAAGGTAACTAAAATAGATTTATCAATAGCTTATTCAAGAACCTCCACATTGCTGTAGAGTTCGCAATTTCTGAATTAAGAAGATGTTTAAAGCCTCGTTTGTAGTAGCATTATATTATTCTGACTCAATGTGATGAAAGAAGTAAAATATATTTATCTTCATGTTAATATGTTGTAAAGGTTGTCTTTTATATAGGATTTATAGACAAAAACAGCTTCAATTTTTTATAGACAACGTATCACATTTTTAAAACAACGTCCATTAATAAAACAAAATGTGATACGTTGTCTATAAAAAATTGAAGCTGTTTTTGTCTGTATTTATCTTCACTTGTTCATGGATTTGTACATTTGTTTGACTACAGTTTGAACTTTGGTTTGGCAACAATTTGGCAAGGTGAAAATCTGGCTCGTAGCCTCATTTGCAGCAAGCATTTTATCGCGCAGGATGAATGTACCAAATTAAGTAAAATGTATTTATGTCAATCATAATTATTGCGTTACCTATAGAACTAACGCAATAAAAAAGCCATGGGAACCTCTAGAAACGAGAAGAACAAGGGCGAGGCTTTGTGCTCTTTATAAATCGTACCTAGGTCAACCAGCTTGGAAGGTAATTCAGGTTAGAGTAGAAAAAACAATTATTTCGGCCGAAGCGATCACACCCACAAAATTCGAACAAGGAAACAAAATTCAAATCTTGGGAAATTATCCTTTTGTAACAGAACAATTAGAGATTGGAACAGTTTAGCCGCAGCAATTTTCAAAGCTTTTCCTTTAAGTGTCCGAAGTTTTAGAAATAAGTTAGAACAAGATGAGAGTAATAGATATTAAACGAGTAAGTGCTATGAAGTGCGGTGAAGTGCTGGTCAGTGTAATTCAAAGCAAAAACAGTGTAGTGTAGTGCATTGCAGTAAATTGTAGTAAACACGATCAATGAATTAAAAAAATCTAATTTAGTCAATATTTATGTAACTTGTATTAAATTTTAGCATTACCAACATATAATTATTGGATATCATGACAGAGTTGAAATAATTGTTATAATACTTAATATTAGTGGCTTCCTCGGCTTGTACTGTACTCCTTTATTATTGTTATTATTATTATTATTATTATTATTATTATTATTAGAATGGTTGAATATCTTCCTGTTGATCCCGTTTTTATATTGTAGAAAGGTGGTTCTTTTTCAAATTTATTGGACCAAATAGGATCAATCTACGATGATACGATGATACCAGGAATTAAGACGTATAATTACTTATGAATGTTTTAGCCACTAAATTAAACGACGCCTTCTGCATATTATTAAAAAGGTTTTACATGAAAATGTTGTTAAACATTTCTTCAATATGTATATTTAATTTATTCCTTTGTTTTTCACTACAAAAAATGTAATGTTTATTATCAACCGTTTGTCAAATACTTTTGACAAGGCACATGCCAAATGTGCGAAACGTTAAGCAGCAATAAATGTCTATGAATCATACGTCTTAATTCCTGGGATCATCGTATCATCGTAGATTGATCCAATTTGGTCCAATAAATTTGAAGAAGAACCATCTTTCTACAATATTATTATTATTATTATTATTATTATTATTATTATTATTATTGTTATTATTATTGATGTTGTTGTTGTTGTTATTGTTGTTGTTGTTGTTGTTGTTGTTGTTGTTGGTGGTGGTGGTGGTGGTGGTGGTGGTGGTGGTGTTATTTAACTGCCACCGGGTCATACCCAATTGCAGTTCAAATAAATGTATGTATAATCATGATCTGAATTGACATGCCTTGCAAGGTCATGTCCTCTCCTATCATGTATTTTTCTGTCCTTCTACGTCAAGCCCTGTCCTCCCAAGTCATGTCCTACCGTGCCCCGCCGTGCTTTCATGCCTAATCTGGCTTGTCATATTTACTACATTCCTTTGTTTAGATAGCTGTATAAAATGATCAGCGTGACTAATGAGTTCGGGTAAGGTAAACAAGTCGGAGATCACAATCTTACTAATCCACTTTCTAGAAAACGTCTTTTGCTTTACTACACACTTCAAGATAATCGTGCGTAATATCACACGTACGTTATAACTTTTTTAAATGTCCTAATTTGAGAATTTATCTTGATATTTCTCTCGGGGCCAGATGTGAGAATTTATGAGGGAATTTTCAATACACGAGTGGTATTTTATAAAATTATTCCTGGAATGAAATTACCTCCAGAAAGGTTCGGAATGAGAAAAATGTTAATTACGTAATGTACACGACAGGGCTTCCTAAGATTGATGTAACATTCCCTGGCCAGCAGGGAAGATGTAGTAAGAATACACGATAATGTTTTTGGGTGTACACAGTCTTGATTAGTACATAGTACATGTTGAGTTAAACGCTATTGGTGTTTATTTCCTTACTGTAAAATTGAATACAATCTTTCGAGTTTATTGATGAATATTTTTCGTAGCATTGCCTGCATTTCAGCAACTCTTTACGCAGAACCCTGTTGTATACAAGTATATTACATCCATTGCCGTTTTTATTATCCCGATATACTTCTATTAACAAAGCTTCATTTTACTCTTTAGAGAATAAATTTGCAAAATGTCTTGCTTAGTGCTTACGTGCATACTAATATAAACCTATATTCCAAATTTCACGTATCTACCTTCAATAGCGTTGGCTCTAGTTTGACACGTAGTCACGTAGTACCTTTTATAGATTTAGGTAACCTAGTAACAAATCATTTCCATTTTAATACTTGGTACACGTAGCGCCTCTGCCGGAATCTAGCGCCGTCCGTGAAATGCAATCAACGCAGAAAGTGCTCGTGAGTTAGAACGGGCCACGCTGTGCGCTTGCAACCCCTCCCCTCTTTATCCAGCGCTTATTTCTCGGTCCGGCGACCCTTCATTCGCCGACCACATGACTCGCCAGCACGAAACAGGACGGAACAGGACGAGACGGGAAGGGTCCAACTACCCGGTAGCGCGGTCGGCAGAACCCCCTCCCCGTCCACAGCGCTGCCAACTGTCTCGTGGAAATCACGCGGCCACCGAGACACAGTTGGCGGGCAGACACTTTCCTCAGGAGATAATAGTGAATGTATCACGCTTTCTGAAGCGTAGGTTAATAAGTGAGTATTAATTGATTGCTGGACTGTAAATGACTTAAGTCATTAATACAGGGTGAATTTGAATGAAAAGTCAATTTTTCCCTTTAGAATCATGCGTTTTAGTGTATAGAATAATTTTATATTATGACAAAACGAAATGATCAATTTTTATGAGGCACGTTTTTGCATTTTTCGTCGATTTTGACTAAGAAGTCATTTTCTACCTTTTCCCGCTATTTTTAAAGCATTTTCGCCGAATTCATCGATTCTATTATCATTTTAATGGTACGCGCTTCAAATATTATTAACGCCATGCAGCATATATTCTACACGGACTTCCTCAATAGTTTATTTGATTTCTTCGCACAAAAATTGTAATGTAAACAGTTGTGAGTATGTAATCTAAAGTTCGTATGACATCTATCAGCGCCATTGTCGGTTCGACCGATTTCATGATAACTAATGACGCATATACTGGTCAAGAACAGTCGAAAACAAAAGTTAGCTAGCTGAGTTCCCTTGAACAAAAGAAAGAACCTTCGATTACACAAATAACATATCCAAAATTTGAGTTGTTCATCTGAACTGGATTGGATCAATTTTTCTTTGCTTTTAGAGCATTTTAAAAACACTTTAAGAGCATTTTATAGATAATTTTTGGCG
This sequence comes from Teleogryllus occipitalis, assembly GCA_011170035.1. Lineage (NCBI taxonomy): Eukaryota > Metazoa > Arthropoda > Insecta > Orthoptera > Gryllidae > Teleogryllus > Teleogryllus occipitalis. Next base: position 43,964 of record BLKR01005754.1, on the reverse strand, counting down.
GAGTTTTAATTCATCAAAATACGCTCCATATTCATGAGTGTCGTAAGTGTTGTGGGTTTTGTATTTTATCGAAATGTGAATGTTCCTCCTCGTTTAAGGCTGATATCGGATGCCGATCTACAGGTCGACCTACTCTACTACGCGTTTTCCCTTTTCACATGCCAGCTCGCAATGGGGAACCGCTTCCACCTCGACAAGCACTCTGATCGGGAGGTCCTAGGTTTGAGTCCCGACGGCAGCAGGGATTTTCGACGCTAAATTTTCTGCTAGGTCGAATTCAGTGGCTGCCTGGAGGAGAATTCTAGCCGCCGGTTGCTCTGATCAGTAGTTATGTTATACGTTCCAACTATGACTTAACTATGTAACCAACGGTCAAAAATACGCAAATGTGATGGCTCACATTTTGATATCGACCAATTGCTTTCTTCGGTATGAATAAGAGTAGGATGATTATGAGAAAAGGAAATAGATAAGAGAGTAATTATTATGAATTAGGTGGATGAATGAAAGGCACTGAAGTTATTAAGCCAATCGTGCGACGAGTAAATACTAAGTATAAAAGTTCATCGTTCAAGTAATATATATGTTTGCCAAGTATAGATTTCACTGTAGCCCTTCCCTAATCGCAATATGACTTGTATTACAAAGCGAGTTCTATAAAGAAAGTCGTGTTTGAACTAAAGTGGTGTTCGTTAGATTTTAGTAGTTTGAGTGGTGTAGTTAGACGCTAGCTTATAGTTTCTGCTTCGTAAACACACTATAGATTGGGGCGAAATGGCACAAATTAAATAAAATGCCACAGAACGGAGTGGAGAACAAGTGATCAGAATAGAACGACAACTGAATCTGCGACCACTCCAGAAGAAGCAATTTCATTGGCAACCGAAATTAATAAGGCGCACGACATGATGATGAGACTAATGTCTCAATTCATGATTCAAATAGATGAAAAGTTTAAAATTTCAAACTCCCAATTAACTTAAAATCTAGAACAACTGTCCTGAAATAAAAGTGAACAAAATACTCAATTAGAGAAAAGTTATCTCCAAGTATAAATGCAAAATTAGTTCAATTAGATTAATATATTACCGAAAAAGTTTCTCAACTCTCAATTGAAACTAGACAACTATCTCAAAACTTGTTGCAGATAGAAAAGAACTTCCAAGAGAAAACCGAGCAGTTATCCACAGATTTGTCAGACAAAACTCAGATGTTAGAGCAAAATGACAGACATTTCTTCTCAACTCAAGCCCGAATTAAAGAGAGAATTATAAAGGAAAATTTCACAGTTAAATTCCAATGTGGAATCGAAAATTGAAAAAGTTGAATTTGAAATTGCTAAAAGTATCTAAGAGCAAAATCAGATTATTCAGTCACTTTCAGAATTACAATCTGAAGTGAAGAAAAATGTTTCCAACTTGTGAATCGAAATGATAGGCAACGATCATAAGCTGCAATCCGAATTAGATTTTCGTAAGCAGGAATTAGAAGCAAAGGTTGCCAACCTTCGAGAAAAAAATTGACTGTCAACTACATCTATGACTATGTATTCCATGGCACTCAACCTCCCGCCAGGGTTAATCTTTAGTGCACTAGGGAGAGAAAACCCGTGCGTGTTAATTAAAGCAGTTGAAATTCTTTTACGCTCTATAACCTCGCTGAAAGTAAATGGCACGAATTAAATAAAACGCCACAAAACGGAATGGAGAAAAATTGAGCAAAATGCATCAGAATGGAACAGGTAAGAAATTAACATTATGGAACAAAATGAAATTAAAACTGTAAAATAACAAATGAATAACAAACGAATATAGGAACATATATGTAAAAAAACAAAACAAATTAGACCCGAAATAATAATGTTATAAAAGGGAACTTCATAAATCAGAACAGTACATATGGACTTGTCAGAATCAGAACTCCATTAAAATTTCAGAGAAAATCGGAACCAAACTGTGTAGATCAGAAGAAACAAAACAGAATAAACAAAAGGTGGAACAGATCACAACACAATGGTACATATAAATAGAGCATAACTTCTCGGTTCGGAGCAAAACGTAACAGAACGAAACAGATAATAACAGAAGGTATCAAAATCATATGACAAAAATTAAACACGAACGTAACAACTGACCACGACCAATAATCGGAACAAAACGGAAGAGACTAGAAATAAAGCTATCGGAACAAAACGGAAGAAATCACAACAGACCGCTACAGAATAGAACAGAAACAAATGTATCGGAATGAAACGTAACAGAACGGAACAAATCCTAAAAAAACAGAAGAGAACACAACAGTTAATAATAATAACACTTATTATAGAGACTATATGCGGTGGCTATGGTGTAACTATTAGCGTATCGGGCTGTTATACCCAAGTTTGCGAGTTGGAACCCGATCGAAGCCGTGTATTTTTAAGGGCGAAAAAATCCTTCGTACGCCTTCCTTCGGAGGGGAAGTAAAGCCGGCTGTCCCATGTTAGTAGATTTACTGCATGTAAAAGACCCTCAAGCCTAAATAAAGCCTCTGAGCTAAATTCAAACTGCCTGTTCATACCTTCTTTCTTCCCTAGCAGGTGAAAGAAGCGTAACGAAATTTGCGTGGTTAGACGGAAGAGCAGGCCTCATGGTCTGAGTCTCACCACGTAAAATAAGGCATTCATTCATATATACCCAGAAAGAACCAAAACAGCACAAAAAACAAAACAATCGTAGAGACCACTGTGCTCGAGTCGCCAGAAATCTCGCGTGGCCGAGTGCATTTCGTGTTCCTCTCCCCTCCTGGCGTGCACAGGGCGCCGAGCGCACATCAGCCGACTCAATGAAGGCGGCTCCTCCGCAGCTTCCCCCGTGCAATGCAGTTACCGTTTGTTCCCCGCTTCACCGAAACGCAGACTTTGAGATTATTCGGTTAATCAACGGACGGGGGCGGCTTCAAAGGAAGTGGGTTTCCGACTGGGGAACACTGCTGCCACCTCGTGTTCGCAATTGAGGTGATTAAGATCGAAATTCAGTCGACGGAATTTGCGTGGTTGGTGTGACTGAAGCATTATTTCCTGCTTTCTTTTCATTTGCATTCGGTTGAGAAACGGACATTGAAAGTAGACAGAATATTCATTTTACTGGCATTTAAATTTTTTTAAAATTCTGCAATTTGAGTAATGATATTGGATGGAAATACGATTTGCTTCTGCTAATTTTATTATTATAAAAATTTGATGAGAATTAGAGAATAATCAATGGTTTCAAAGAAAAGGATGCTTTGGGAACATTGCTATTACCTCGCGAGAAATAATTAAGATCGAAATTAAGATGGTGAAATATATTACTTCATGCGTTCTTCCCATTCACATTCGTGTGATGTGCGATGTCAATTAAACCTAATCAAAAGCTTTGAATTTAAATGAATCTAGATGACATTTAATAAATTCTTCAATTTGACTAATCACGTTATATGTAAAAAAAATATTGCCGTCCGGATTATTGTTGTAAAGTAGGTATACCTACCTAGATAGATAGATAGATAGATAGATAGATAGATAGATAGATAGATAGATAGATAGATAGATAGATAGATAGATAGATAGATAGATAGATAGATAGATAGATAGATAGATAGATAGATAGATAGATAGATAGATAGATAGATAGATAGATAGATAGATAGATAGATAGATAGATAGATAGATAGACAGATAGATAGAATAGATAGATAGATAGATAGATAGATAGATAGATAGATAGATAGATAGATAGATAGATAGATAGATAGATAGATAGATAGATAGATAGATAGATAGATAGATAGATAGATAGATAGATAGATAGATAGATAGATAGATAGATAGATAGATAGATAGATAGATAGATAGATAGATAGATAGATAGATAGATAGATAGATAGATAGATAGATAGATAGATGGATGTGATTTTGAATGACATATCTGAATATAGATATTAATATTTTTGCAGTTAAACGTGACCCTCGGACTTCTGTTTGCGAATATTAAGAAACAAGTCATCAAAAAAATAGAAGGTGTTTAATTTCAATTCATTTTGTGGAATGATTAAAAACATAACTAATTAGAAACAACATATTTTGAAGACTATACAAAGTGTATTTGTTTCCATCTTTTTCATTCCTTGACCCTCGTTTCAGAAAACCCATTTCAAAGTTGATTTGAATTTGTTGTCAGAATTGGTTGCCAAAAATACCATACAATTCAACTACTTTTTCCAGTATCTCCAATTTTTTTCAGCCTGATACATCCAATAAAAGCTGATGAAAAAAATAAAACTTGAAAAACACATTTCTCGTTGTATTTCTGCAACTAATAGCTCTAGAAATCTGATGTTTTGTGAATCTGCGGCATTTTCTATTTTATTTCGTACAAGCATCGCTATTATGGATTTGGTTTGGGAGCACTTTTCACACCCTTATTCGGCTATACACTTTACACGTAAGTTTTCCAGTAATGATAAGAGCAAGGAAGTTGAAATTACTTACTCAAAATCAGTGCTGTGTTGAAATTTTATGTGCTAAAATTAAATTTTCTACTTAAATATTGAGTGAACTATGCTACTTCAAACTCTGGAATTTACATTTAACACTTATTTAATCGTCAATATTCCTACCCATTTTACTAAATATTGGATCTCGTATTGATAAAAACATTAAAAACCTTAGAAACTTAAAAACATGTTATTCCTATTGGGATAATGTTGAAATAATTTCTTCAAAATTAGTTCCTGCAAAACAATGCTGATGATACTCTTATTTGGAATTTTTTGTCAAAATCATCAAATCCAAACTTCGTTTAAGGAGAAGTGCTAAGAGCTAGGAGATTGAAACTATGCATCCAAGAATAATGTAAGATTAATTTCCTAAGACCCTCGTTTCGCTTTTATTAGCCAAATATTAAGAAAGAGATTGAATGTTTAACTCCGAAATGGTTTGGAAACAGTTTTTTGAGAATTTACTGCAGTGTACCCACTCAGAGTTAATAAAGGCCAAGTTGATATGAGTTTTGCTAAGTAGAGATGGAAACGGTTATTAAGAAAACTGAGTTTGCCAATAATAAGGAATAGGAAGTACTGAATTATAAATAGGGAAAGTCTTAAAGTCGTGCTATAGAACGACGCAGCATGATTTGAAATAAACCGCTGAATCTTAAATACTATTTCACATATGAAGTCACAATCTCACAAAAGTTCCTTTGAGACATGTGAAACTTTGCATGCAAAATTTAGCGTAAATCCAAAATGGTCTAGTGACGCAGTTTTCTAAAATTAGACCACTATACACGAAATAAAACAATTGAAACATTCATATGAATATATGCTGACATTGTATTTATATTATATTTTCATTGTATTTCCCTTGCTTTTACATCAATTTTATAAGAAAGCAGCACTCGTAAGGAAACCTAAAAGTTACATGCTTTCAAACCAAATTAGTTTGATTAACATTTTTGTGACGATTTAATTCAGCTATTAATTTCAAGATCAATAATATATTTTTCATTGTATTTCCCTTGCTTTTACATCAATTTTATAAGAAAGCAGCACTCGTAAGGAAACCTAAAAGTTACATGCTTTCAAACCAAATTAGTTTGATTAACATTTTTGTGACGATTTAATTCAGCTATTAATTTCAAGATCAATAATATATTGAAAATTTCACCTGCACTGAAGTTAAAATGATAAAAAGGTATTTAGACTGAAAGAATATTCTTTCGCATGTTCTGAACACAGTCGATAACTTTATACCACGATGACTGCTCGATTTTAATTCTCCATTATTACTATGTAAAAATATACATTAATAAGTGTGTATTGCGGAGAGATTCGGGATATCACCCCATTCGCAAAGTTCCAAGCCAGTGCACCAATATTTTCTGCAAGCCAAAAAGAAGGATAAAATTGCAAATATTCAGATATGAGTTTGTTATTATTATCCTAAAAGCGAAACGGAAAATATTACAAAACGTAGAACACTTAAACCCGCAGTACACCGTATGTTGTTGTTTTTTTCTACGATGAACATAAAATAAGTGTGGTAAGTAGCTGAAATTATGAAACTTAAACAAATCTACCAAAATATTATTAAACTCTTAAGTGCATCGTACAAAACAAATGAAAATGTATGCATGTAACAGTTACCAAAAACCGTCTCTCGCATCTTATGTTCGCAGTCATTTTGAAAAAACCAGCAGAATGAAATGTTTGACCAATGTTTGACCCCCAAAGAGATGGTTTATGCAATCCGCTGTACACCACTGTATCACGCAATTTACGTCTAAGGGGCAACAGGTAGATTTGTGTAAAGGCAGCATTTCAGCATGTAAAGCTTGGATTATCCTTTTAAAACAAGAAGTTAAAATCACTATTTCTTAACTTATTCACTCCTGGTCAGGGAATGGTCCGTAAACATGTAGATATTTGAATCTGTGAATGCAACTGGTAAAAGAGGCTGATTTCCGAAATGTTAATGGTAATAACTTCTATCACAATATAATCAACATGTGTGACACAACCTTCCCAACGGGTAACATTAAACAGGTAATCTGCTAAAAACATATTTAAAAGTAATATTTATTTTCCACTTTGAGAATATTATAAACATTAATTTGATTTTTAAAACTACTGTTAAAAAACTGTTGCATTACTATATTGTGACATTATTGTATTTATGAGTACATGTGCTTGCACAATTTGAAATAAAGTTTCTCAAAAACTCAACAGTTTTATGTGAAAACGAGCTCAAAATTCTGTATTTTCAGAACCGCTCTAACGACATTTTCTCAAAAATAGGTTCAAATGTTTTATTTAAACCAATGGGTAGTGCTAATTGCACTGTTTAATAAGACGTAAAGTTCTTTTTGGTGTATTCCTTTGTTAAACAAATGTATTTTCAAAAGTTAAATTTTAAAAAATTCCATAATGTAATATTTTTAAATATATCTCTCACGCCATTAATATGCGTATTTTCAACACTTTAAAAACACTATTGCTTTTGGAAGTAAAAGCGCTTTAAACGACTTAAAATGAAGTTTTTCGAAAACTCAATAGATTTCCGTGAAATAGAGCTTCAAATTTCACATTTACTCTAATGCTTAATCGCCATTTTCTTTAAAATGACTTCCAATTTTTCAATTAAAATTTCTATTTAGGAAGATGTTTAACTCTTTTTTAGTATTTTTGAAGTAATATTTCGGTTCTACAATTAGGAAATCGAAAATTTGAGAAAATGTCAAGAAATGTACTTTCGAACACGATAGATGGCATCCAGCAAGAGGATGGGGAAAGACCAAAAAGCCAGTCCACACCAAGGAAATTAGAAAAATTTATTACGAAAAAGTCTGTGTCATTCTGCAGTACTACTAAGTTTTATAAATTTTATGTTGCGGGCAATCTTGAGCAAAAACTAGAACTTGCAATTTTAGCGTTATCTGCGGAAATCGGAGCTATGCCACCTTTATAAGTGTTCTTTGCTCTATTTTTACAAGACAATTAAAGAAAAAAAGGTGCTACAGAATGGCACAGAATTTCTCGTAATAAAGTTTTCTAATTTTCTTGGTGTGGACTGGTACTGTACAGTCTTGCCCTTCCATCTTGCCGCTCTAATTTATACCGCCAAAGGAAAAAAATTTTTAAATTTTCTCATCTTTTCGATTTTCAAATAGTAGAACCGAAATATTATTTTAAAAATATTAAATAAGTCTAAAACCTCGTCCTAAATAGCAATATTCATTGAAAAATTTGGATCTGTTGTTAAGAAAATGGCATTAAGCTTTACTGTAAAAGCGAAATTTGAAGCTCTTTTTCACAGGAATCTACTGAGTTTTCGAAAAACTTCATTTAAAGATGTTTGATGAACGTACGCTCACAAATTCATTCCTGTATATAAAAGGTGCATAGTACGGCGTGAGATATGTTTAAAAATAATTACATTTGCGTATTTTTGGAAAAGACAAAAGAATACACCAAAATTAACTTTATGCCATACTAAACAGTGATATTACTACTATACGTTTGAGAATTTTTAAGAAAAAAATTTGAGCCATTTTTAAGATAGTTTGAGCGTTTCTGAAAATGCAGAGTTTTAGGCTCATTTTTAGAGAAAACTGTTGCGTTTTCGAGAAACTTTATTTGATATAATTTAAGGAACGTGTACTCATAAATACAATATCGTATAGAAATAACCTCTAATGTAAATATTGCCGACGTGAAACACTACAACAGTACAGTAGAAAAAGACAGTAACAGGACAGTAAAAGAAATTACATTTTTCTAATTTTTGAAAAAACAAAAGAATAGAGCAATATGGCATTTATTTAATCGTATAGGGTTTGTTTCGAATTATTTCTACTAAACATTTTAAGTAAAAATTTGGAACCGTTTTTGAGAAACTTTTGAAAATGTCCGGGGGCTTCATGTAAAGTATCCCCTTATTTTGAAAAATGTTTTTAAACATTTTAAAGCTTGAACTAAGGCCAGATGGACAGGGGTGTCTTTAATTGCGAAAACATCTTATGCCTGGTTTCGGCGCTAGTAGTTTTCACAAACAGGCGGACGAACAAACAGACGGACAGACGGACGGACGGGTGAACGTTTCGAAAAAAAACATTTTTCGGTATCAGTGTACCCCAAAACGTGTATTTCCGTTGAAATCTGGAAATCAATTTTCCGGAGCACTACCTACCTCTCTATACTATGCACATTATTCCGTGTATACGTATGTATACAAGAGTATAATAACAATAACAAGGTTTTCTCAAAACCAGCTCCAATTTTTTTCCTTGCACGTTTGGGTGTGATAGTGATAAATTGAAACGAAATGACATAAACATTATTGTTCTGTATTCTTTTGTTTTCTTCAAAAAATATAAAAATGTCATTTCTTTGACTTGTGACTCACGTCAATTTCTTTACACTACTACATTTAGAGTACATGTGATATAAATTATGTTGAATAAAGTTTCTTGAAAACTCAACAATTTTCTGTAAAAATGTGTTTAAAATTTTGCATTTTTGGAAACGCTCAAACGCAATTCTATCAAAATAGGGTCCAACTTTTTTCTTCAAACTTTTCGTAGGGATAATTCCAATCGAACTATTGAAGATGATATAACATTTTTTTGTATTCGTTTGTTGTTGTTTATTTTCAAAAAATACACAAATGTATTATTTTTAAATATATCTCTTGCATTTAATATGAACATTTTCAGCGGTTTCTATACATTATTGCACTTGTAAAAGTGCATCAAATTACTAATGAAATTTATCGAAAACTTAATAGTTTTTTGAGAAAAAGAGCTTCAAATTTCGCATTTATTATAAGGCTTAAATGTAATTTTCATAGAAACGGGTACAAATGTTTCAATAAAAATTACTCTTTATGACGAGGCTTTACTCTTCTTTAATATTCTTGAAATAATTTTTCAGTTTTACTGTTCGGAAACCAAAAACTAGTATCACAAAAGACATTTAAAAAATATGTACATTTTAGTTAAACATGAAAAACAATATTATTAAATTATATTTAGTAATGTCAGTGCTTATCGAAATTATTCGCTAATTTATTAACATGTATCTTTTTTTGTGAATTTTCACCAACTTCTGCAGTAAATTTATGAAGATTTTTTTAACAATAAGCGTCTCTTGAAAGTTGAAAACATTTAATTGCGTTTAACAAGATTATAATAGGCAGCTTAATCTTAAATATGCATTTAATATTTCTTTAAAGAAATCAGATGAAAAAAGTACAATTATATTATTGAAATTACGTAATATTATTCAATTATTCAATTACCTCATTTAAGTATTATGGAGAGCAGAAATATTACATTTATGCATGTATATATTTTACATATATTTTTTGTAAACACTTTTCACGATCTGACAAGTAGCTCATGAAAATATACTTTATATCTATAAGAATACTCATTCTTCTGAATACTTTCCATGCTTTCCAAAATACTTGAAAATAAGGAATTTGCTAGAAACATCCTCTCATAAAACGGTGATTTTTGTGGAACGATAAATTCTGAACCGTAAGATTGTTTAAAGTGCAAATTTGAAAATATTATTTTAATCGCCATACTACTCATGTCTTTAAACATGCGGGAACGCCACGCGTACTAGTTCATGCGAACCACAAGGAAACCTACGGACGACTGACCTCATGAAGTGTAAAAATACATGCAGCAATCGGTTAAAAACAATTTAAGCTGATACGACGGGAAAGAAATAAAAAAGGGTGTCTGTGTCAGCGGTCTCGTGCGTCTGATTGAGTTCTTTATTTCACTTGTCCATCAACTGTTCAATGCACGCAAGGTATTGGAAAATACCACATCTCCAAAAAAGTGGACTATTCCAAGTTAACAGAGAGCCACAACTGCTTCGATATTGCTTCCAACAGTGAATAAAATGGTGCTTTCACCTGTAATAATATGAAACACGTTCGGGATTAAGTGATAAGCCTAGTGATTTTTGCAATAATTGAAATTTTACCTTTGGAAATATCCGCATCGATTGAGTCTCTGAACAAAATACAACGTATACTGCACGACAAAAGATTTTATCCAGAATGGTGCGATAACAGCGAAATAGCGTTCCCATTCGGGTGTTATGAGCTTCATAATGAAATGAGTGTTCTCATGGGTTCATTATAACAATGTTTAAGCCAGGAATATTACAGGCAGTTCAGAAATGGTGTATCATAACTGAAACGAATATTGTAACTTGGGACCTACAGCAGCCAAATATTCTCACACATTAAACGACCCATAAAAAAAGCTAATAAAACGTTCTCGTGTTTCTTTGTAACGGCACTACAACCCTGACATCGATCTATTATTTGTTCCGCTTTCACAAACTTGTTAATGGCTTCCAACTCCCTTAATTTTGGAGCATCATCAAGAATCAATATTATTTGACAGCGGCAGTCCTTCACTTATTTGAGTCATGCTTTTTTAATCGGGTTGACAAAAACAAACCATTATGATTGAAGTTATTAAAATGCATATTTGTCATTCATTTTCCAAACACCTAGCTTCACAATGAGACAGATATCACGCTACAAACCCTCATTGTATTTCGCAATCATCTATTCATTCTTTTTTAAATCAAAAATATTCCTCACTTTACTTTTGACGTCAATACAACACATACTAACGCGAGACTGATTTCTGAATTCTGAGCCGCTGTGAAAATCACTCCACGGTTTTTATCACAGACAATAAACACAACTAATTTATAACGTAACAATAACTTAACACTCACAATTTTTCACCACCAGATTACATCGGAAAACAAATGCCTCGCTATCTTTATATAACAACAATAAAATGGTTCGTAATCTTTATAATGGTTCGTAATCTTATCGCTATCTTTATATAACAACAATAAAATTCTTCGTAATTTAATGAAACCCAAAACCATACGAAAGTGAACGAAATCCTGGTAGAAATCCCTTATCCGCCGTTTGCCGCTACGAAATAACTATTATTAATTGCATAAAGATGAAACATAGGCTGTCTGCTTGTAAGTTTTTTCTTTATAAAAGTTCCAATAATTACTTTTGTTCTGTCAGTACTCTCTCCGTAGTAGGAGCGTTTACAGTCGACATTAGTAACGGTCATTTGTATATCGTGTGTAATTTTCATTCTCTGCAACGTTCATGAAATATGTTTTCAACATCATACCACCTATCAAGGTCAATTTTATCATGATATTTGAACTAATTCTTTGTAAATTGACCTGATGATGGAGGCACAACTTGACCTATGAAACGTTGCCACACTGTTTCTTGTTTTTTAGACACTATTGTAATGTAAAAATCATTTATTTTTTAATAAATGTATTTGTGACTGTCTATAAAAAGTAATTATTGGAACTTTTATTAAAAAATAAATTATTAATTGCATTTGTAAACATGTACATTCCGTTTACATTTAGCACTTTGTTTTGTTAATAACGCAAAAAATGGGACTTTTCTCGCTGTCAAAGTGCACTAGTTTGATGAAAATGTTACTCAGGCCACTGAACTATTTACGACATTGATTTTAAATTCCCTATTTTTGCGCTCTGTTTGAGTTAACATCGCGCTGAATGAGACCTCTCTCGGTGTTGTTGATGCTTCAGTTTGGCGAAAAGTTTGAATAAAATATAGAGAGAGATTATTAACTCTTAACAGTTTGTCAATGTTTGATACAGTTTCAAAAATTAATGCGAGCATTTGTTTTAAAGTCTAGCCATAAAAAATTACAATGCACGATTATTTCGCTAATCAGTGCAAGAAAGGGAACATTTAAGAAATAGCTACTGACTAAAATATTAGAATAAGAAATAAAAAATGACTCGGTTAATCGTAGATTATATATTGAAAAATTCTGTTTCGTGTAACATCATAATGAAACTCGTATCGCTTTATGTCGAACTATATTTACTAATAATTATAAGCAATTGATAGATTTAACTACCGTGTTTTATTCTACGGGATTGAACGATAGTCTTTGTTATACCATTAATCTCACCAAAATTGAATGAGAATGAATGATGTCGATCAATATTAGTTATTAAATTCATTATATACCCTATCTGTGAAATGTGATCAGTATTACGCAATCATTCGTCTCATGTGATCCTATGCATTTCCTGTATTCAAAAGCTATTGGCGGCTAGCGTGCATTAGTGGTCTGAATGCATTAACTGACATTGCGATCTGGTGCACACATACAATGCCACCCATATTTAATTTATTTTCTTATTTAACTATCCACATTATAACTCAGTGTTTTCACTTATTTTATTAACATGCCATAAAGTTTTGAAATACATCAAGGAACAAAATATTCGTGAATATATAGATAAGTAAAATTGCTGTCATATATTTTATAAAATATGAAGAATAGTATCCATGCATGTTTTGAAGTGTCTTTTTTTTCAGTGCAGAAACCTCAAAATATGTGTGGTAGTGTGCATAAAAGTATAAAAGTTGTACGTGTGAAAGGGGAAACGAGAAACAGAGTACTTTTATATTTAATATTTATTATCATCTGAATAACTGATGAAAACCTAGATTCGCACTTTCATCTTACTACTGACTTCAAGTAACGTATAGTTGAACTGTGTGATGAAATGGAGAAAAAAATCATCTCAATACTTAGAACTGCTACCAAACATCCGTGTTCTTCCAAACGTTGAAGCCAGATGTTCATCAAAACTTGTAATATTGATTAACATGAAACCAACAATGGGATATCATAAACGTTGTGCAAGGATCAGTCATATGAAGAAGCGAAATATACATTCTCTGAAGATAATTTTTATTTCTCAAAATTCTCGACTCAAGTGTTTAAGCATCTATTTCCCCTGATAATAACTTCTTGTTCATAAGAGTATGTTGGTTTCTGGTGTAGTCTCTGTTTCGCTTCCAGCAACACCTCACTCATCCAAAGTAAACAGACGCCTTGCCAGGCTACTTTGGAGTTTACCAAAAAATCTGGAAGTTGCAAGGCGACAAAGTTTAGGATGAATAGGGGATGTTCGAACACCTTCCAGCGCATGAACATCTTTATTCTACGAACTATCTCATGTAGTGTGACTGGAAGAGGTGGCTCAGGGCATCAAGGGTTGTCACTGCAGTGCCTCTGACTGGAAGGTTCCAGATCGAGTGCCCACAGTGGCAGGATATCCGACACTAGCTAGATTGCTAGGACGAGTTCCATCGCTTCTGGCGGTCGGTTGCTCTGATCGGTAGTTTTCCGTGGTTCCTTCGTTCAGCACCAGTCGAATACCGGAACAGTACCCTAACAATCGGACCATGGACCGCGTGCGATTTTTCCTTTCCATTCTTTATCCTATCCTATCCCTTACTTACACACACTTACACTTACATGCATTACTCTACCACACATTGTGGGAGACCGGTTGGGAGCTTTGAGATCGTCTCGTCTGGGACAGTGCCTTACTGGTGGGAGATACACGGTTGGGAGAAAACCTACTAGCCGTCAGCAAGCGGGGAAAGATTACAGCCACTTCTCATGATAACAAAATGCTTTACACTTACGGGACTAATGACCTCAGCAGTTGACGCGCCCGGAAACACTAATCAATTGATTGATTGATTTTTTTCGTGTTTCCGGGCGCGTCAACTGCTTCGATCATTAGTGCCGTTAGTGTAGTGCATGTTTTTTCTCGGGAGATGGCAGTGATCTTGCCCCACTGGATGGCGAGATCCGGCGCCGACCTACCGTGGGCTAGTGGGGTTTCCCCCTAACCACGACTCTCCCACCAGTGGGGCACCGCCCCAGCCGGGACAAGCTCTAAGCTCCCGGAATTTGTGGTAGTGTAGTGCATGTTAGTGTGTGTTTGTAAGGGGAGAAGATAGGACAAGGAAGAGGAAGGAAAGATCGCGCGCGGTCCGTGGCCCGTTTTGTAGGGTGCTGCTCCGTCATTCGCCTGGTGTTGATCGGAGAAACCACGGAAAACTACCGATCAGAGCAGCCGGTCGCTAGAATTCTCCTCCAGACAGTGAGTGAAGAAACACTAATCAATCAATTAAATAGGGCAACGTCTTTGGCAGCTCAAAACTGCACCAGACCCGTACGCCGAGAGCACTTCAACGCCTCCTTTGAGAAGAACGGTGTATTTTGCTTCGCCATTACACGTCATGCCCTGGGCATGAAGATTGACCCAAGTGGGAAAACATCTCTCAATCAGTAGTGTTAACTCCAAAATTTCTCCCATGGCGACGCGCGATTTGGCTTTTAGTAGACCATTTGTCGTTTTCAGTTGACCTATGTAAATTTTCCACATCAAACGTCTTGCTGTCAAATACATCATATAAGCCTCAAAACTCGAGGAGACGTAGATAACTTTTAGGCTAACTTTATGCATGGTAAATATTAATTTTCAAAGGTTTTGAAGTACATCCGGCGTTCTCTTTTTGAGAACGCACATAGTTTCAACAGCACTTCTAGCCCCGGAACGACATTCGTTTCCCTTATTTTGCGCCCAAAACGTGTTTGCAGCCCCAAAATACCATTACACTCAGCCAGAAACCATCTGTTGACAGACCGAGATAACCCAATGCTTCCAGAGGCTATCCAAATGTGCATAATAAAAATGTGTAAACAATTCGCAGGAACCTTCTTCATGCAGAATAATATTTTCGTTTGTATACTAAAATATTTATATATTCAAAAACGCACTTGTGTATTTTCTCAACAAGACGTTAGAGGTTTTTTAATGGCATTCATCGACAGAGTGGAAACACTGTGTTGGGCCATGCGACCAATGCACCGCAGTACTAGGCCACAGCGTGGTTTGTAGATGTTGAACTTCGCGATAGTCTCTTGTACTCTTATCTCATATTTTGAGAACAAGGGTGCATTACATTTGCTACTGCAACTGGATGTATACGAATTACTTAACATCAGTAAGAAGATTTAAACATAATAGAAATTATTCCATTTCAAATTCTGAAAGCACACATTTTCGTAACCGAAAATAGATTTTAAAGATCACAGCATATTGATTTGATCTATTATATTTATATAGTGCCAATTTTTAAAAACAATAACAAGCGAGTGTTAAAGCAATATATCAATATTCATAGCCTTTTCGTAATGATGATACGCATGATAGGGAATTCCATACTGATATTTGTATGTGATTCTATCTACAATTCCACACAATGTACATAATGTACAATGTTTTAAAAGTGAAAATAGCTTCGTAAACGTTAGTACGAACGTTTCCGCCAACACGTGCTAAAGAGTGTGAGTACGCTTCAAAAATGTAAGAGAACGTCCAAAACGATAATTAATGTTGTACATTTCGGCCTGTTTCGGAATATTTCAAAATATATCACACTTTTTCCATAAGAGATACGGAAATCTGTTGGTCAGGTAGCATTGTTTACAGGTTTTATATCATGATAGTGTGTGTGGCATTATTATTGTGTGGTTGGTTTGCTGGGCGCCTGCTTTTCTTTTATGTCTCTGCAAATCTCTATTTTAATTTCGTCTAAAGTCTCTTTGATGCAGTCTTAGCAGGTAATATCTCATCCAGGAGTAGCACAATGTGGTACGATGTCTTATAAAAGGTGCAAAGCATGCTCATATCCTCAGCATACTATACATAGAAGGAATATTATTAGGTTCGTGATTAGTTGGCCGTCGCGGTGTTCTAGTCAGTATTGCCAACGTTTCCAACGTTATATTCTGAATGATTTTTTAACGCATGAGTGCTGTAACCACTTCCCTTCCGCATATATTACATACGTCATTTGCCGACGAGATTAAAATACAACCTAAACAATTTTTTTACCGGACTGTAGAAATTTAATTTCCCTTATTCGCAAAACGTAAAACCGTATTTATTAGCTTAATTGTATAATAAGCACCCCAATTTCAAGTGAAATTTTAATAAAAAAATTAAAAATTGCTTAAAATTGGTCCAAATTCCAAAACTGCTACTTTAAGACACTACGTGCCTGCGCCAAAAAGTAAGTAACTGGCTTATTAGATAGTCTTGCAAGTAAGGGGGTTAAGTAGAAAACTGTCAACATTCGGCAACCATAGCACATAATCAGAGCATTTTCTTTTTTAAAGGATTTGTACAAAATGTGTTGGACTCGCAGACAGAAATTCACTCGCAAATTTTAGAAAAAAGAAAACATTTACATGCACATAAATACGTTCGGTTTGTGAGTTTCACATAAACAACAAGACCTTCCCGAAGAAGAACACACAAAATTCCATATCCGGTATTTTGAAGAAAATTCACCTGCCTGTGATCAAAAGTGAATAATTTGTTTCAGCTGTCACTCATACAAGTGACGTGTTTTTCTTAGGAAACATTTAATATTCGCAGCTTTGGGACATATGGCAGAGTATCTATTTTTTTAAAAAAATAAGGGTAGTTCAATGAGTTTAAAGGGAAGAAAGCATTCCACTCATAAATTTTAGAGAAAGGTGCGTGTTATATGCAAATATGAACGGTAGTCGTATGAGTTTTGGCTTAAAAATCAGGCCAAGAATAAATAACAGGACGTGGGGGTACAAAAACACACAAAATTTCATATCCGCTGTGTTTAAGAAACTTTAACTGTCTGTGATCAAAGGTAAGTAATTTATTTCAGTTGTTATTTACACAAGAGACAAAACTGTTAAGGAAACTGACAATATTCAGCAGGATTTTGACATGTGGCAGAGTATTTATTTCTGGAAAATCTCGTTGTACAATGTGTGTGTAATACGGAGGCACTTCTCTCGTAAATTTTAGAGAAAAGAATTGCGTGCTGTATGCAAATGAATAAGGGGATATATAAGTTTTGACGTATAATACATTTCACGTATAAACAAAAGGGCCTTGCGGAACACCCGAATTTCCTATGCTCTCTCCCGGTGCGGGCGGTTAGAGTGAGCTCCGCAGAGAAAAATGTAATTGCGGGATGCAGGCGGTCGCCTCCAAGTCTACGCGAATAAAAGTGAGCTTTAATTAATCCGTTGGATTAAAATCACGCTCAAGCGCCACCTCCCGCCCCCGTCGCCCACCGCCTCCGCGCAACTGCGCGCCATCTGTCACTCTCCTTCGGTTGGCAGCACTGGCGGAAACCCTCATGTCATTTGTTATTGTTTCGTTGCAGTTAGTCAACGTTTCTGTGTGCCGAGGCTGCGACCCATGAACTCGTATGCCTCAATTTATTTGTTCCGTTTTTCTTCTTTGCGGTACTTACCGCCACTACATTCTCTATGGTTCTTGGGGACAGAATTGTGTGACTCATCACGTAACGTGGTACTGTAATTATTCACGGACTATGCCCGGCGAGATCTCCTGATCAGTCGCCTTTTGATGTTTTGTGAGAATTGAGTGTACAAAAATAGTATACTCACAATATGGGAATATAAAGATAAAATAGAGAGAAATGTCAAAGAGTAAAAAGAATACTTTAACGAAAGAGAGTCGGCACGTGTTTTGTTAGTGTAAGAGGTGCATAGAAGTGACGGAGATTATTATCACACTTTTCTGTGAAGTTAGTTGTACTGAAGTACACAGCATGGCCAGAGAAGCGGCTGTCTACTTAGAGTCGCCAAATGAGAGTTTATCACACTTGCACCTTCAGTGTATGTAGACCGCTAAATAGACACTTTGTAGTTAAAAAAGTACCCTCATCTAGAACACGTGTAACTGCCAAACATCAAAAGTTTTACATTTCTGCTTCTTTCATTTTTTCTCAAAAGTTTTCTTCTTATCTCATTATTATCGTAGTACTTCAAAGGTGGCTCAGGTCATCCATTCAATGCAAAAGATACACTCCACTGCTAGACATGCTAGACACTGCAATTTATGTTAATAAAGGAAAGAATTCATTACAAGACGCTAATTTTTATTTTTAAATTAATTAAAAATCATATCACAGGAGATTTAGTAAACAAAATCCATAGAGTGAAAGATAAAACAACAAGGGAAACAAGACAAGCACAACATTTAGTAATTAATTTCAGTAAAAATTGACTGGCAAAAAATAGACTATTTAACAAAGGATTTGAATTATATAATAAATTACCGTCAGAAATACAAAATTGTGAACAAATTAAAGAATTTAAAAGAAAAATTAATCAAAGTAGAAAATTAGTTTTGTAAATAGTTAATAGAGTATGCTTAGAGATATATGTAAATATCCTTTTGAATAACAAATAGCCGAGAAGGCTAAAATAAATCAAATCAATTGATGTCACGGCAGAGTCTCAGACAGGGAGGCACTGTCTCTGACTGGAAGAGTTCGAGTCCCGACAGTGGCAGGAGTTTTGACAGTATCTTAATAGTTAGGTAAATTTCAGCCGCTGCCTGAAGACGAATTGTAGCGGCTGGTTGCTCTGATCGGTAGTTTTCCGTCGTTTCGCCGATAAATACAAGATGGATACCGGAGCAGTACCCTATCAAACGGGCTAAGAACCGTGCGCGATCATTCCTTCCTCTTCCTTATCAGTTCCTAGACGTGGATCGGCGTCGGATTTCGCCATCCAGCGTGGGAATATCACAACCACCTTCGCGATAAAAAACGCACTGTGGTTACGGGACTAATAAACTTTGTAGTTGACGCGCTCGGGATTTCAAATCAGTCAATCATGACTGTAGTCTTACTGTCTTTCAGCTTATTTTAATTCAAGATGTAATAATGCGTCATTTCACCTACTCGGAACACGTAAGTTAATATATTGTAAAGACCACCGGATAAAATAATTCATATTTTTAGACATTTACAAATAAAAGCGTTAATTTTAAGGCGTATTAAACGTTCAATTTTTAGCATTGTGATAAAAGTGAAACTATACTCAAATGTACTGATAAAACAGTGTCATAGAAACGACGGAAACTAAATACTTTCGTCTCATCATAATACCTTATCTTTACTTTAACGTAACAAAATTTAGAATTTAGAGATTTGTATGTATAAATCAAAGCAAACTAAAAGTCACTAATATTGTCTAAATAATAGTGTGACACACAATAAAAATGATTTTATTTTGCTCGTAAGATTGTGCTACTCAGCCTATCAGCCTTGTGACCCTAACATGCCAACTTGCAAAATAAAACTTCGGCACTTTTACCCGTAATATTATAAAAACTATTAATCGCTGATGAGATTTAACACCTGGTTCCTAACGAGGCTTCGGATTCAATTCATTCTCACTGTGAATAATATATCATTCTACACCATAAATAAAAGTAATAAAATGAGATAATTTTTTCACAAAATATGACTTTTTCAGTAAAATAAAACTATTTTTATTTACTTTTAAATTAATTTGCGATAAATATCGATGATTATCGCATAAGTACTTCGAAGTTGATAAGATACTTAAAACATAGCCATCGATTTGTCAAGAAAATTTACAGCCTTGTGACCTGTTTCAAAGAACTGACAATACCATACTCGGCAACGAGTGAAACATAGGTTAATAACAAATTTACGTTTGAAACCATTTTAAGAAAGTACTTTCTAGATATAAATGTGACAATTTTTAAACAAGTATTCAGTGGCAATGTTTGTTCGTTCGAAAGAAATTTGTTTATTCTTTCAAATACAGTTCTTTTTAAATGATTGTTGTATTTTGCAGTTGCCGTGGTTTGCTGGTCATTAAAAACTGTTTTTATTTCAGAAAGAAATCTTTTAAAAGAAATTAGAGTCGCTGTGTCGGTATCAATATCAAGTATTTTTGCAAACAAAATTAAGACAAGGTTTACAATATTGCATGTCACACGAACAACTGAAATTTTTTTTACGCACGAACTGATAAAGCAGACACCAACAATAATGCTCGTGATATCACAGTAACGGAAAACAATATTACAATTTCGTGCAAGGCCAAAAGTGTATCCTAAAAAACATTTAATAGTAAAACACACAACTATTTTTAAAGTTTTTATTTGAACATTTCCCAAAGCCTGTACAATCCACGATGACGTAGACAGCAAATAATATGGGTAATATCTACAAAATTTTAAACCACACGTTCATGTGGTCGTGAGTCTGTTTGATATTTGTAGACACGTTTAAAAACAAATGCGGGAAGTTTGGAGATGAAAGGCTAGGGAGCCAGGGGCCAAATATTTTTTCTCCTTCCTTTTTTCGCTCGATGTAACACGGCATCCGGAGCGAACGCTAGGAGGTAGTAAACTCCCGACAAAATACCGCAGTTCTGGGGGCTCTGAAAGCTTTTCTATTGGGGATGAAATGTAATTCAGGGAGTATAATTTTTCATGAGTTTTTACACGTCTGCCAAGTTGGATGCTGTCCACAGAATTTAGCAGCAATCCCATTGTAATCTGAAATCGCTCGTAGAGTGGAAACGTTGTAGTCTTTTTCGAGAGTCGTCTTTGGTGGTCCGCTTTTAAGGGAAGATGTTTGTCTGATAGAGACGAATGAGGGTTGTTTAAGAGTTAATGTGAACATTATGGTCTCTAAAGCATACTTTTTGTTGATGCTGTAAGTTACATTGCAAAGTAAAACAGTCTATTATTGTAGTGGAATATTCAAAATGACTTCGTACGGACATCGTAAATGAGTTCAGAAACGACCTCTTTTAAAATGTAAAAATGTAAAACTGTGGAGATTACTTCCGTGCACTGAAATAGCGTACCTTTCATGGTTAGGAAATTTTCGTGTATCTGATATTTATATTTTTCAGTTGTTTATATTTTTTAACCTTCTTTCCTGGCAATAGAATCAGATTCACCAATTGATTTGAATTCTAAAGCATGAGACCTTCCATAACGTTGATTATCACCGAACATACAGCCCCTAATTTCAACTGACTGATCACACGATCTTAACTTCAGACATTTTAATTTTAATTTGAAATATTTATGAAAGTTGACTCGAAAAGGAATGAATGATAAATAACACGAAATTCAGTACGGTAGTTGTTCATTAGAAAACTAATATTGTTGCAACTTCACATACACGCATAGATAGAAAGGGAGGAAACAAAACAATTACCTGTTGTAAGAGAAGTGTATGCTTCGATGATTTTGTAGAGTGCAGCTTAAGAAACAGAGACTCGCAAAGGACTCGAAATCTGACTGTGAAGTGCCGACGTCACTTCGTTGGCTAGTTATGCACGATGGCATACTGAGGTGCTGGGTAACGCGAATTGCGGGTTGTATTATGCGCCTGATATTTGCCTTATGTAATAATATGTCTGAGGTAGTTCAGGGCATGAACTGATATCACTGTCGTGCCTGTGAACAGGGTTCGACTCCCAATGGTGGCAAGATTTTCGACTCTAGTCTCAGTGCTAGGTCGAATTCAGTCCCTGTCTGGAGGAATATTCTACCGGACGGATGCTCTGATCGGTAGTTTTCCGTGGTTTCTCCGATCAACACTTGGCGAATGCCGGTGCAGTACCTTAACAAACGGGCCACGGACCGCGCGCGATCTTTCCTTTCTCTTCTTTGTCCTGTCCTCACTTCTTGCTTATACACTCTTACACTTAAATAGCTTACACTATCAGACTTGGCGGAACACCAGGATTGGAGCTTTACCCAGCTGGGTCGGCTCCTGACAAGGTTTGAGAAAACCCCGCTAGCCAACGTGTAGGTCGGTGCCTGATCTCACCATTCAAGGAAGGGAATGGCCGTCCCCTCCTGAGAAAAATACGTGGAATAATTTTACGGAAAAATGACCTCAGCTATTAACGCATCCGAGAACATGAAATAAGCAACTAATCAATCAATCCGACTATTCACAAAATTTATGTTTCCTTCATTTAAATTCGAAGATTTTTTTCTTCGACAATAATTATAACTTATCTTCAAAACATTGACTTCATATAATCACAATCGTCTGGATGTTTTAGAAGAAAACAAGTCGTAAAGAAACTGCTGTACTATAATGAATCTTTCTCAGATCGAAACTAGGAAACGTTTATTCATCTAATTGGAGAGAAGGCGGTGATATTTTTACCACCAAAAATGACTCACCTGTATACGTAGAGGCTGAGCTGGCTCCTGACAAGTTTGACTCATAAGTCCATAATTTCAGAGTAATAATGCACTTCACCTTCGTCACAATTGAATGTATTTGCCCTCCGTCCCTCTGCGCGCGCACCTGCGAAAAAGCTTCATGAATCCATATCTAGCTCGCCGCAGATCTTCTTGCGAAAACGTTCCGCGCACTTAACCCTAGATTACAAAGGCGCCCTCTATTAAGCATTTATACGAAGACATAGTCTGTCAGGGGGTTTGGGGGTAAAAATTTGGGTAAAAATAATTAAAAACTCATTTTTACAATGAAACACTAAATTAACGGATTGAACATGTATTAAATGAAAATACAAAATACGTTTTAAAGGTTTTTGTAGACACATCTACATGACTTGACTCTCGTAGCAGACACTTGCTAGTCCTGTCCATTCATGGCTTTTGAGAAGCGTTCGCAAAAGTACTTAGTCATGTGACTTTATTTATGATCGCCATCGTCCCATTATCATTGATAAATATTCAGAACAAAACCTAAAAGGTACAAGACAAGGGGTTTTATTTACAATATTAGCCAATATAGCGACTGAAATATCACTGAGTAATTACAAAGGTGTAGTGTGCTGGACGACGCTTGTTAAAGTGAAACCGGAAATACGTCCGCGCACAAGGTTACGCGTATTTCACTGGCTAGTCACACAATGAAGGTACGCAGAGTTTCTAAGACGGGGAGTGAGAGTAAGGGGGTGAGGCAGTCTTACGGCTTTCGGCATTTCGAACATTCTGTCTCTGTGAACGACAACCAATCTCATGTACTGTTGTTTGTTCGGTGAGCAATAAACCGAGTGTAAGTCGTCACCAAACCCACATCGCATGCCATCATTACCTACAATAATTCTCTTTTTACTTTCTCGTACTCGTACGTATATACGGAGTAATATACGCTGTTGAAAGAAAGTTATGTAATGATGCCAAAAAATGGCCAATTTTCAGCGGAAAAAATTCATTGCCGGGCACTGGTGGCGAAAAAGAACATAAAAGTAGTCGCTAAAAATCCTATAACATGTGGTGTAACCAGAATCTATTGTTTGTGGGTCTTTGATGCCAAAAAACCAATTGGAAGCAAAACATCCGTCCGTCTGTCTATCTCTCTGTCTGTCCGTCTGTCCGTCCGTCGGTGAGCACTCGTACTAGCGCCTAAACTACAAGTACGACCTTTTCCAAATTGAAGAATCCTATGTCAATCTGGCTCTAGTTGAAGCTTTCAAATTTTTATAAACATTATTTAAAATTTGAGGTACTTTACATGACGTCCCTCGGACATTTTCAAAATTTTCTCAAAAGCGGCTCGAAAGTTTTTCATTAAATGGTGGTGTTAGTGTCAAACGATGACAAACGTCTTATTGCTCTATCCTTTTGCGTTTTCAGAAATTACAAAAATGTAATTCTTTTGACTTGTCTCTCACATCGGAAATGTTTACACTAGAGACAATTTCTTGCACTGTTTAATGTGACGTAAAGTTCATTTTTGTGTATTGCTTCGTTTGTTTGTTTTTGTTTTTTTTAAATTACACAAATTTAATTTTTGGGGGATATCTTTCACGCCGTTAATATGTACAATTCCATCATTACATTATTGCATTTGTTAGTTGAAGTACTTCAAATGACTTCAAAAGAAGGTTTATCGAAAACTCAATAGATTTCTGTGAAAAAGAGCTTCAAATTTCGCATTTACAGTAATGCTTAATCACCATTTTCTTAAACACGGTTTGAAAATTTTCAATGATAATTTCTATTTAGGACGAGATTTAACTCTTCTTTAATATTCTTGAAGTAATATTTCAGTTCTACTATTAAGTTACCGAAAAGTTACGAAAACGTCAGGAAAATGTACTTTCGGTGACGATAGATGGCAGCTGGTCAGAGAATGGGGAAGACCTGAAAGTCAGTCCCCGCGAAGAAAACTAAAAACTAGAGGTGCTACAGAATGGTACATACGTTCCCGTAGAATAGTTTTCTAATTTCGTTGGTGTGGTCTGGCTTTAAAGTTTTGCTTCATTCTCTCACCAGCCACCATCTATCGTCGCCCAAAGTACACTTTTTCCTCAACTTTTGCTTTCTTGTAGTACAACCGAAATATTACTTCAATAATTTTAAATAAGAGTAAAAACTCAAACTAAATAGAAATTTTAACTGAAAAATTTGAACCGGGTTTTAAGAAAATAGCGATTAAGCATTACTGTAAATGCGAAATTTGAAGCCCTTTTTCACAAGAATTTATTGAGTCTTCGAAAAACTTTATTTTAAATCATTTTAAGCACTTCTACTCACAATTTTTATAGGGCATACAAATCGATGAACTTTTCTTTATTAACGGATTGAGAGGTTTTTAAAAAACATACAACTGTGTAGTTAAAAAAAACAAATGAGTACATGAAAATGAACTTTACGTCATATTAAATAGCGTACATAGCACTATCTATTAAAAAATTCGAAGAAAAAATTTGGAGACTTTTTGAGAAAATCGCGTTTGAGCGTTTCTGAAAATGCAGAATTTTGAGCTCATTTGTACACAAATCGGTTGAGTTTTCTAGAAAATGTATTTGACATTATTTAAAGCACATGTGCTCATAAATATAATAATGTAAAGAAATTGCCTTTAAATTTTTGGTAGGGTTAGTGCGAAACGAATACTATACTATGACATAAACGCCATATTGCTATATTATTTTTTTTTAATTTAAAAATGAAATTTGTTTGACTTGTCTCATGTCAGCAATATTTACATTAAAGAAAAGATTTGGAGCTGTTTTTGAGAAAATCGTGTTTTTGTATTTTTTTTATAATTTCAAATATTGCATGCACTAGTGCACGAAAACTACTAAAATTTCCGAAACAATGTATATGACCTTATTGAAAGAACCATTTATGAACAACAAATTTTAATTGAAAGAGAAATCTCTGTCTTCAATTTCGTAGTTGTAGGAAGGCGCCGAAAAAATTCAAACTTTTGCAATTTTCAAAAATTCAGCGTTAACAGTAAAAGTCAGACCTATGCCACCTTAATAAACGTTTTTACTCTGTTCTTACAAAGCTTGAAAGAAAAAAATTGGAGCCATTTTTGAGAAAATGTTGAAAATGTCCGGGGTTTTGGGTAAAGTACCCCCAAAGTTTAAAGAATGTTTCTCAAAATTTCAAAGCTACAAATAAGCCTAATCGACTGGGGATTCTTTAGTTGTAAAAAGATCGTACGTGTGGTTTGGGCGCTAGTTGTGTTCACAGACGGACTGACAGACAGATGGACGGACGCTTTGCTTCCAATTGGTTTTTCATCAAGGACCCACAAAACAGGAATTCTGGCTACACCACGTGTTGGAGGATTTTTTCGCTTAATTAAGCAACTGATTTAATGCACTTTCTCGCCTCCAGAGTTTGGCAATGAATTTTTTTCCGTCAAAAATCCGCCGTTTGTTTGCGCAGCATTGACTAACGTTTTCTGTACTACGTATATTACACCGCATACGTACGTATACGAAAAGGAAAAATTGCTACGAGAAAGTCAGCGCCATTCTATAACACCTCTAGGTTCTAAATTGCTCAGCACTGGGTTGTTCTAGCAGATTACAAAAGAAGGCATTGGATTCTGTATTCTTTGACCTACAAATCGAAATATTATTTACCTACTTTATATGTATGTATTTAGAAACTATTTGAAACTAGATCTATGGAACGCGAATGAACCAACTTTGATATTCAGAGAGTAAGAGTAAATTTTCAGAGGAAAAAGAGCTTTAAATTTCGTATTTACAGGAATGCTTAATCACTATTTTCTTAAAAACGGCTTCAAATATTTTGATGAAAATTGCTATGTAGGACGACGTTATAACCTTCTTTAATATTCTTAAAATATAATTTAGGTTCTTCTATTTGAGAACTGAAATGTTGCGAAAATTTGAAAGGTTGCGAAAAATTATTGAATGAAGTGATGGTGATGAATAGGGGATAAAGAACGAACACTAACAACCATGCCCGAGGTGGGAATCTCTTGAAAATTCTATCACTTTCATTGTGACAACGAATTTCATTTCACTTTCACATCACATTTATCTACATTGGTTTATCGAATCTCGACCATTACGAAACTTGTACAATTTTACAGTAAAAATATTGTCCTGATTTGTAAAACGTAAACTGCGCTGTAAAAAAATTTAATATATATGAGATCAATCGTTTTCGGCTTCTTATTTAGTGCAAGTGCTTTAATAATGGAAGTTCTGTTCTGTGTGAAGAAAATAACGATATCCCAATTTTATTCAAGAAGAGAAAATGCATATGTGAATAAATGACTCAAAAGCAAATGTATTTTAAATTAAAGTGCACACGTTTAAACAATAAGGGCCAAGGATGTGCTTTAACTTTCAAACGCCTTCCAAGCAACGCTGGAATGCTTGGCAAGTTCAATGAAAGTGAAGATATTGGTTTATCAGGAGAAGGAAAATATTTTGAAGTAAAGCCACAAAATTTAGCTTGAATCTTGGAATGCGCCGCTGAATTCTAGAGGGCGGCCGAGTAGAGAGGATGTTCCTTAACGTCGCTCTAAAGACGGGTATAAGAAGGGAGGGAAGAGAAGGAAAAAGCAAAGATGAAGAGAAGATAAGGAAACAAAGAAAATGGAGCCTATAGTGACCAAAAAGAAGAAGTAATGTGAGAAAGATAAGGCATTTGAAGGAAAAGTTTGGCTCGACGGGAAGGTGGAAGAGAGAAAAAGAAGACAGTGAGAAAGAAAAGGGAGGAGGAAAAGAAGCAAAACAGAGAAGATAAAAAGAAGAAATAAAGGAATATAAGCAGGAGAAGTAGTGGTTGGCACAGAAGTAAACGGAAGAGTTAACTCATGAGGAAGAGATAAGAAGGAGAAGGTAAAAGAATGTGAGAGCAAGAAGGATAAATAAAAGGATGAGCACGAAATTAAGGGAAGGAGGAGGAGCAGAAAAGATAGAAACTAAGGGGGGAAAGGAAGAGAAGAGAAGAGAAGAAAGGAAGAAGAAGGAAAACAGGGAAAGAACGGATGGGAAGGAAGAAATCAGAAGGAAGAGAGGAAAAAGAGGAAATAAGGAGGAAGAGAGAAGGAAGAAAGCAGCAGTAGGAGAGGAGAAATGAAAAAGAGGGAATAATAGAGGAGACGGAAGAGAGTAAGGGGAAAAGAGTAGAAGGATGAGCGAAGAAGAGGAGAGAAAAGAGCAGGGAAAACAAGAGGGGAGAATGTAGAAGAGGGGGATGATAAGTAGAGGTAGTGAAGAGCAGATAAGGGGCGGCAGGTGGCCGCGCGACGCGAGGCGAGGCGAAACGAGCCGGCGACCGGGGCTTTGGCGTTAAATCGCATTTTACGGAGCTGGCGCCTGCACCCCCACCCACCCCTCGCGACGCGCTCCGCTGCCTGTGATCTTCGCGCCCCTGCGACTTTCGATCACTCGAGGAGGGTCGCAATCTCCTCGAGGTAGAAAGCGATTTCTTTCTTTTTTCTACTTTGATTCTTGCTCTTTAGCTTCTTAGTCAACTGCTTTTGCATCTTCTCCTCCGCCACCTATACTTTTTTATTGAACTAATGTCAAGATAACATTTTTATTCATTTAAGAGAAAAAATGAAGAATGTGCCAAAACAATGCTATCTCAATAAAATTTCACATGCGTCTGATTGTAATAAAATTAACGAAGGAACAAATTAATAGTTACGATTACTTACTTTTATGAAATTTGAGCAACAATAGATACCTTAATATCTAATATGAATATGTATACCTCTTCCTTTCTCTTTTCCTAAACTCTTGTTCATTATCTAATTATATTTTATAGTTTTCTGGACCTCTTCCACTCACGCATTCCATTCACGTTCCTCTTCCCTTTCCCCTTACTCCTTCCTTTCCTCTTTTAACACGTTTCATCTCCTCTAAATTTTCTACTAATTCCCTTCTTTTCCTCTACTTTTTTCCTTTCTCCTTCCTTACGCTTTTTAAATTTTTTAATCTTATTTTTTCTTACCCCCCTCACTTCATTTTCCCTACGTCTTCCTATTATTCATTTGCTGTGCTCGCCTTTCAGTTCTTCTCCTTCCCCTGATTGATTTTTCTTCTCCGGTTTCTCTGGCATATATTATCATTCCAAGTTCCGTGGGGTAATTTCGGGAAAATCAGAAACATCCAAATGAAGTTGAAATTAGGAAATAATCGTGCATTCACCAAAAAACGTTAATTGACTGTTTTACATAATATAAAATCAAGCATCTGAATGACGAAAGAAAACGTTCTTCCCGATCGTAAAAACAATGCTTGAGTGTCAAATGGCAAATATGAGATTTTTCCACTAAATAATGTGACTAAAGTGAGCTACACTGCTAAATTGATGGTTACCAAAGTAAATATACTAATTTCATATTCCAATTTCAATGCTTAAGGTCGCATTATTTATGAATATGAAACAATTACGAAAAAGAAAATTTCTTTTCAGTTTTCTGATTTTTACGTATTTTTTGTATCAGGTGACTGACGATGATGGGTAAGCAATAAAAAGCTGCAACAAATAATAATGTTGGCCAAAGGAATGCCACTAATAGTACTATTTGGATTGCCATCCACAATCCATCACTAATAAATCAATATTATTTTATTTAAACAGCCTTAATATACGATTATGTTTCTGCTTAATCACAGTTATTTACTGCTCCTTCAAATGTTTGATGCTTTTGTTTTAACATCTACTCTTTTCCAGGACAGGAGCGATACTAGTGATATGTCGTTGCTTGTCCTTGTCTGATTGTTGGATAATTAGATATCAACAACATTCAGAAACGAACGATTATGTAATGTATTAAATTGTTTTGAGATGTAAGGATTCAAAGACTGTTGGCACATAGGTGGCCAAAATTAATTCCAATTTGGCGTTGTCCTTGGAATTCAATAATTTATAGCAATTCTTTGGCGTTAATTAAAAGCAAACGGAATGCCTACGTGACATTGAGCGTTCCACTTTTTTTTTAAACGGCGGGCTGGCTTCCAAAGGAAAAGAGAATTCATTTTTTCTTATGAAACTCTTTGGAAGGACTAAACTACTTTGCAATTTTGAACTGCTTTCCTAGAAGGCCGTGAGAGACCACCACAAACCAGACGCCAAGAACGACCAGAAAAGACATTGCACATTGTTGCAATTTCGTGGAATTGTGCTTTTCACATAAGACGCGACGGGTTTGCATTGTTTGAAAAGAACCAGAAGCCGAACACTTTCGTGGCGACGCACCTCGCTCGTGTAAAAAGCTAAGCAATTGGCTGCAGAGTTTTGGCTGCATTGGAAGTTAGATTTTACTAGCTGGCAACTGAATGATAGGTTTCCCTCCGATTCTTTCCCGCGTTTTCAATCGGAGCCTCCGAGTGACCTCCGATTGGTTCTTGACCGCGAAATTCAAATATCTTACATTTCCCTATATTGTGTGTTTCCTTGAACATGACGGTGATATGATTACAACGCGACAGGCTCATAAATGGGGAGGAATTTTTGATCACATTCCACATGTGAGGAAAAATAACCTTCTGAGACGATATGGTTCTGGTTACCCGTGGAGCGTCGTCACCAGGAATATTGACTCCTACGCATGTCCATGGTCTTTATTTAACTTCCCCAGGATATGATTTCTAGCATTGTGGCTATAAAACATTATATATCATAAAATAACAGTTACTAATGTGAAGTAAGATTATGTAATTTAAATTGTTATTCATGACATGTGCTATACCATTACCATACCATAAAAATTATTATTATTATTATTATTATTATTATTATTATTATTATTATTATTATTATTATTATTACATTGTAATAAAATATGTAAAATGGAGAAGGGAAGCACACAAATTCTACGTCTAAATTGTTTGAAATTATATTTCTTACGCGTCCTACATCAAGCTCAGAAGATATATAGATAACAGACATGTAAGCACATTCTGACTGAACCAGTGATCTGAACAGGTCCCACTGCATGAAAGAGTGAAACCAGACCTCCGATTTCATTTTTTCCTCAGTCGGTTGAACTGGAGGAGCGCTGTAATCACCAAATGCGATTCCATTTCTCGGAGCCCAGGCTCCGCATGCCAGCACTAACTTTTAGCACGTCTAATTCACAGCATTGCAGACTCCGTGTACAGCGTTTCGGCGGGCGATTTCTGCGTAATAACATTGAAGACGCACGGACTGCAAAAAACAGGAGCAAGCAATTGCCTTTCCACCAAACTGATAACACCGACAACTTCAATAATCGATAATTTTTATGCTGAGATAAACTAATTGTTCTTAAATACTTGGATTTCAGAATATTGCCGCGTGCCAAAGGATCAAAAGGCGACTCAAGCTTTATTCGCAGTCTCAATACATGCACATATATGCAAGCGTCCAATCCGTAATCATATTCTTGTGGTACACTTTTCCCTTACGAGGGACTTAAATCCGCAACTCAACGTGTAAAGAACGATGCTCCAAGCTCTTTGCAGTCACGTTCGGCTTAGTTATTTCTTGTGGTCTGCATCAGTAAAAATACATGACTTTTGTACTTCCGAACAATATCACTTAAAACGGTTTTCCGAAAAGTGTCACGCACACTGCATGAAAACAATAACAGTTTTCACGGTTATTAGTAAAAAAAGGAAAAAAATGTATATAATAAATGTTGATGTTCTATAACGCACCACATGAATAAAAAAATATTTAATGGTGGACAGTCTCTTCCTTGAAGCCGATTGATTACCATTGATTCCGGGCGCGTCAACTACTAAGATTATTTGTTCCGTGAGTGTATGGCATGATTTCATTTCCACGGGAGATGGCTGTGAACTTCTCCCGCTGGATAGCAAGATTCGTCGCCGACCTACCATCGACTAGCGGGTTTCTCCTCATCCAGGTATTTCCCACCAGCGGGGAACCGTCTCAGCCAATTACTGATAGTGATTCCGGGTTTGTCAAGTGTTAAGATCATTAGTCCATTAAGTGTAGTGCATGCTTTGATCAGGAGGTGGCAGAGATTGCCCTCCCACGGTGGATGGTTAGATCCGACGCCGAACTATCTGTCGGCTAGCGGGGTTTTCCCCAACCAGGTATCTTCCATCAGAAAAGCACCGCACCGGGAGCGGTAGCTCAGTGCATCAACTGATGTCACTGCAGCGCCTCTGACTGGGAGGTCCTAGGTTCGAGTCCTGACGGCGGCAAGATTTTCGCCACTAGCTTTTCAGCTAGGTCGAAATCAGTTGCTGTCTGGAGAAGAATTCTAGAGGCCGGCTGTTCTGATCGGTATTTTTCCGTGGTTTCTCCGATCAACACCAGGCGAATGCCGGAGCAGTACCCCACCAAACGGGCCACGGACCGCGCGCGATTTCCTCTTCCTTGTCCTCTCCCCCCTTAAACACAAACTTACACTAACATGCACTACACTACTACATATTCCGGGAGACCGGTCGGGAGCTTAGAGCTTGTCCCGGCTGAGGCGGTGCCCCGCTGGTGGGAGAGTCCTTGTTAGGGGGAAGCCCCACTAGCCGACGGTAGGTCGGCGCCGGATCTCGCCATCCAGCGGGGGAAGATCACCGCCATCTCCCGAGAAAAAAAACATGCACTACACTAACGGGACTAATTACCAAGGCAGTCGACGCGCCCAGAAACACGAAAAAATCAATCAAAAGAAAAGCACCGACAGAGGCGGTGCTTTTCTTTTTCTTTTATGTTCTAAGTCCCCGACCGGTCTCCAGACATGTTTGACAGTGTAGAGCGTGTAAGGGGTACGATAGAACAAGGAAGAGGAATGACAGATCGTGCGCAGTCCGTGGTCCCTTTGGTAAGGTATTGCTCGTGCATTCGCCTGGTGTTGATCGGAGAACGGATCTGAGCAGCCGGTCGCTAGAATTTTCCTCCAGACAGCGACCTACCTGTCTGGCTAGTGTCGAAAATCCTGCTGCCGTCGGGACTCAAAACCTCGGTGTTTCCGGTCAGAGGCACTGCAATGACATCAGTTGATGCCTGTTCCTTGAAGCCTTGTGGTCGCATTACGTGTGTTGTGTTGTGAATGACGCTCCTAAGAGTTTAGTTGCTACGCGCAGTGTTCGAAAAGTCGAAATAATATTAAGAAATATTTGAATTTTTGTTTTAAAATGGAAACACTTAATTCGTTAGCGTTTTTCGGAGTTTCTGGGCAGCTAACAATACTAGAGACATCTTTAACATTGTCGGCAACATAGTTTCTTTTAATTTATACGGACATTGTAAATGGGTTATATACATGATTACGTATCAGCTTAACATTTACACGCGTGATGAAGTTCGTAAACATTTCTTGATGAGACGGGATTTCTGGAGACAATTGCATTCCTATGGTGTGATTATTCGAAACGTCGATGCTAAAATGAAATTCTTCACGTTGTCAGATGCATTAGAAATTCTTCACGTTGTCAGATGTGGCGGCCCATCTTACTCAACACCCACATGACATTATCTAAACTTATCCCACTCTATCTTCCTCTCTACACCTTCTGCTTTTTGCTCGCCTTCTCACGGAATTGCCTCTTCAACAGCGCATACGATGCGCCCTGCAACAGAGTTTAAAGAGCGATTGAGAGCCAGGAACCAACGTTGTGAAAAATGGAACCCTTGATTTATTGTATTTCTATTATTCCGATTAATGTATCCACTAATTTATCTTTGTTCTACAAACAAATGCAAAATGAAATATAATTGACAAAAACGAAATGAAATATGAAAGCGCTATCACTGAGATTCAGAGATACCAGTAATGTCTACTGTTATGATTGGCTATTTGATTAGTGATGGCGTTTCAACTGTTAAAGTCATTAGTCCTGTAAATGTAGTACATGATTTTCCTCGGGAGGTAGCGCTGATCTTCCCCCACTGAATGGTAAGTTCGGACGCCAACCTGCTCGCCGGCAACCGGGATTCCTCCATTGAGGTATCTCCGACGCAAGTGTAGTGCAGGTAAATTTAAGTGTAAGAGGTGAAGCAAGGACAAAGAAGAGGAAATGCCGCGCGTGGTTTGTGGCCCGTTTGTTAAGTACTGCTCCGCCATTCACCGGGCATTGATAGGAGAAATTACGATACACCACCGGTCAGAGCAACCGACCGCTAGAGTTCTCCTCCAGACAGCAGCTGAATTAGACTTAGCTATGCAGCTAGTGTCGAAAATCCTGTCATCGTCGGGACTCGAAAATACTACCCCTCGGTCAGAGGCGCTGCAGTGGCATCAATTGATGCCCTCAGCTCTTTCTTCCGGTTTTCTACTCTTTTAGATAACTCCTAAATGTTCAGTAAGGAAACACAAATGCGAAAACACCTCTCACTGAAGGATATATTAAAATGTCTCCATTGCTACCTATTAACGGTTTATGGTAGCTAGTTTTACGCTGGGTAAGAAATGTCTTTTAGTGGGATTATGGAGTGTGCACTGCACCGAGCTAAAATCTTCGAGCAAAAAATTCATGACTCTTCTGTGACAAACAAAAGCCCACATTGTCTCTCGAATGTTCAAGAAAATGAAAACATAATAAAATAAAGAAATTCAATGTTAACCAAGTCTTCGCGCCATCTTTCTTTTTCTTCAATCTGCCATCCCTGTACATCTCTCACATTTTATGGGTACATCTCTCCGCACAAATTAGTATTTCTCAAGAAATGGCCGGGCAGCGGCGGCTCATGTAATGGAGATTCGTCAAAAGTTGAACAATATCAAAAAATCCTAAATTTTCTTCTTAAACACTGGACGTTTTAACATAACGATTAATATGAAAATGCGTTCTGTCTCCCCAAAAATTTTGCATGTCTCCTAATCGCCTTTTAGGCGGGTCTTTGGGTAGATTGTGTGTATGATGGCGCTCCGTGACATCTGAGAACAAACTAAAACGTGAATTTTTATCTCATCTTAATAAAGTTAATGTAAGACATATTGATTTGAGGGTACAACCTTATATAGGTCTAGGAAATACGAACATTTCAAAGGTCATGATTGTTGTTTTGTCTCTAATACGCTATTAATCAAGCATTTTACTTTTTTGCGCACATATAACAACGCTACATCTTTCCCTTCGGCGGAAAATGAAGTTTCACATGAGAAAATTTTTTTTTCGCCAAAATTTCCTGATTACCCCCCTCTGTTGATTCTTGCCAACTAAATTCTTACATTTTACAGGGAAACGCGGTAACCCGTAACCAGATCACACACAAAGAATATCATCAATTGTTATTAAACAATGCATAAATTAACATTATTTTGACTTCTTTTCCAATACCTTTTGTCTCGCTGTAAATTCCCTCGCCCTGTGGGCTCCACTTTCAGATGGTTCAATTGGTTTGCTTCAGACGTAGTCGTACTGTAAGATGTCCGGCCACGGAACTAAAACGTGTAGTTTTACGATTAAACTCTTCAGCTCTAAAAAGCATTAACAAGATGCGTTTTCACTTTTACATAGATTTGGCAAGAGGAATACAAGTGTTGATGAACGTTATTCTTTGCGGGTGCGTACTTGGATCAAACAACATGCTTTGCACACATTCCGGTACACTCGTGACTCAATATATTAGTTTACATTGGCATTGTATAATTTAAAAAAATACTCAATATAACCTGTAACAAGTATTGTACTGCAGCCTCCGGGTCAATGACCCCCATCTCGATCAGGTTTTTGTCCAGTTTCCCTGATCCATTGAGCAAATGCTGAGATGGCCCCTTGATTTGCTTCTGGACGTAAATGTAGCTTCACTATGCGCACGTTTTGTTGAACTTTCCTTTGCTTGTAGTGGTAGTAGAGCTTAGGGTGAGTTTTCTATTTTGTTAACAATACAGAAAAATCAAGTCTGTTCGTTTCTTTACCGTTAAAAATAATTTTTCTATAATTTGGCAACGAAAATATCTAGTTTTTGAAATGTTAATCTCTCGCTTTTTAAATTTGTTATTATTATTATTATTATTAATCTTTCAACTATTAATAGTTAAATTGTTGGGAAGGTATTTTGAAACTCAAGAAAGCGTGCGCAGATGATTTTCTCCCCCATACGTCACATACAGTTCTTGACTGTTTTTGACTAAATAAATAAATAAATATGCTGATTTTAAATAAATAAGTAAATAAATAAAGAATAAATAAAAAATAAATAAAAAATAAATACTGAAATAAAGCCGACGGGTCGCGAGATCGAGTCCCGCCTTGGGCAAAGTTGTTTGTCTCTTGTCCCTCATGTGTTGTGGAACAGGGCATCGTCGTCTGCTGAACACAGATTAGAGGAGCCGCCAAATGTGTTGGTGTCTACTGTATCGTCGAATATGTATCCCATCGGGACATAAAGGGTCACCGGCTGTCACTTGGAAACCCTACGAAAATTAATGGTGCTAAAACAGCAGGTATGTTCTCCCCCGTATTTTCATGCACAATTTTGGGAAAAGTACTCAAATTTTCGAAAAATTTTACATGGCCTTATTTTCAAATCTATCTTTAAGAAACAGATTTCATGTAAGTAAAAAATCTCTGTCTTCATAATTGTAGTTGTTGGAACACATTGAAAAAAATTGAACTTTTGCAATTTTCAAAAAATCACTTTTCAACGAATATGAGATCTGCACAATTTTCTTAATCGATCTTTGCACAATCCAACGAAAACCATTAATTAAAAACGATGAAGATATTTTTTTGAAAATTTGAAAAATGTCCCAAAGGCTTAACGTGAAGTACCTCTCAAAAGTAAAATATCGGTTTCAAATTTAAGTGGCCCCCAACATCAGTTCGATCGATTGGGGAGTATTAATTTTCGACCAAATGGGCTGAACGGTTTAGCCGCTAGCGTTCCTCACAGACGTTCAGACTTACGAACAGATGTCAATTAGTCGTCAATCAATTTTTCGCTCTCAAGGACCCACAAAACATGGATTCTGGACACGTGTTAGAGAATATTTTTCTTAATTTATTAGTTATAGGCAGTTTTTCGTCATCAGGGCTGGGCAATAAGAGTTTATCTGCCGAAAATTCGTCCTGTTCTCACGCAGCATTACATAATTTTCTCTCTACTCCGTAGCGAGAAAGTAAAAAGAGTTAAAGTTCACCATAATTATATCACCATAATTTTTCAATAAATCCTGCAACTTCTAACGAAATAAAATTTCAATTACGAACTTGGTCCATATCCGCACCTACCTTCTCTGTGCTATCTCCCCCATTAGGACGCTTGTGCCCTCTTTTAGGTGGTTGTATTGGTTTATTGTCAGCAAGATAGCGTTCCTTGGTGACCAATGACGTAACGAAAATGGTAATTTTTCTATCAAACTTTCCATCGCTTAGGAGACGTTTCAAATTAAGTTTTCCCCACAACTTTGCCAAGGATAAAACACAGGCTCAAGAAAGTTTTTATTCACAAGCCAGAAAATAAGTCTTGCACATTCTGTTACTACTGTGACACAAGGTGCTGACGTTACTACATTAAAAACTATGTAATTGAGAACAATGTTGGCGACCTCCAACCTAATGTTTTCAAACTAATCAAATCCCCAGAATTTTCGAGATTTTCCACGAAAACTGGCGACTCCAAACTAAATTTAAAACACCTAAATTATGGACATGGCTCACACCCTCACTCTTCCCCCGCTATTTCCCTCCGCCATCTCCTCCTGCATTTCGCACGCCGCTTCGCCGCTTTCGCGCACCTTCACGCCGAAATTGCCACTTTCCCAGGAAACGAGGCGGCGCGCGGCGACGGTCTGCGTCTCAGCACGCGCCGGCCACGTGACGTCACTCGAGGGCGGAGGAGGCGCGTGCGCCGTGCCTTCTTAACCACTTTCATTTTCTCCCCAAAGCCCGGTTTATGCCCCGGATAACGCCCTCAAAACGACGACGCGCGAAATCTCTTCTTGTGGTGCGGGGCGCTGGGAATTTGCGAGCACCGCCCCACCGTCTTTTCTTTTTTCACGTGAAACGTCTTTCACTCTGGAAGGAACTGACACGTCGTTTTGACGGCTGCATGGTTTTCAATCGCTGATTTTTTCTGTAATACAGCGAATGGGTTTATATACTCGTATGTTCTTTTGTCATTTATTAAAAGAATAATTAGTCCAAGTTTGAATTGGTATATTTTTCCATTAAACCGAACAAGAGCTATCAAAATGACGAAGTTGGCACCGGGAGCGGTAGCTCAGTGCATCAACTGATGTCACTGCAGCGCCTCTGACCGGGAGGTCCTAGGTTCGAGCCCTGACGGCGGCAGGATTTTCGACATTACCTTTTCAGCTAGGTCGAATTCAATCGCTGTCTGGAGAAGAATTCAAGAGGCCGGCTGCTCTGGTCGGTAGTTTTCCGTGGTATCTCCGATCAACACCAGGCGAATGCCGGAGCAGTACCCATAGAAACAGTCAACGAACCGCGCGCGATCTTTCCTTCTTCTTCCTTGTTCTATCCTCTTCCCTCTCACACACACTTATACTAACATGCACTACACTACCACATGTTCCGGGAGACCGGTCGGGAGCTTAGAGCTTGTCCCGGCTTGGGCGGTGCCCCGCTGGTAGAAGAGTCTTGATGAGGGGGAAACCCCACTAGCCGACGGTAGGTCGGCGCCGGATCTCGCCATCCAGCGAGGGAAGATCACCGCCATCTCCCGAGAAAATAACATGCACTACACTAACGGGACTAATGACCAAAGCAGTTGAGGCGCCCGGAAACACGAAAAAATCAATTAATCGAAAAAAAACAAGCCTTGTTGCAACATTTAGCATTGTTGGCATTTAAGTGTGCTTGTGTTCCTAATGTCTAATTTTTCGTGACCTATCTTTCAATGATATTTTCCAAATTTTTTTGACGATGTTAGGAGATCAGAGAAAAAGTAAATTGAGGTGAGAAGGGGCATAAAAACTCATGGTACAGGCTCCTTACCTTAGTATAGTTTTGTAGAGGTAAAAGAGGTAGAATTGAATCATGAGTATGAAGATACTATAGGATGTTAAACCACGCGTTGTACAATCGAGACTTTACTTTCGCGCGCGGCGAAACCATTGATATCAGAGGGTGTTTGCGAAATAAACGGGCCCACTCCGAATAGGAAGACAACAACTCTGCTTTAATGTTTAGCAAGAATGGTTTATAGTGTAATATCTATCCTTCTCTCTCCATCTCTCTGACAGGAAGAGGTGGCTCAGTGCATCAACTGAAGTCACTGCAGTACCTCTGACTGGGAGGTTGTAGATTCGAGTTTCAACGGTAGCAGGTTTTCGACATTTCGACAGGTTTGGAAGAGAATTCTAGAGGCCGGCTGCCTGATCGGTAATTTTCCAAGTAGTGGTATCTCCAATCAATATCAGGAGAATTCCGGAGCAGTGTCCTAGAAACGGGCCACAGATAATGCGCGATCATGCCTTCCCCTTTCTCGTGCTATCCTCATGTCTTAGACACACTTACACTAACATGCACTACACTACCACACATGCCCGGAGACCGGTCGGGAGCTTAGAACGTCTTAATTGGAATAGTGCCCTGCTGGCCCCGCTAGCCGACGGTAGGTCGGTCCGAATCTCGCCATCCAGCGGGGGAAGATCACCGCCACCTCCCGAGTAAAGCATGCACTTACGGGATTAAAGACCTCATTAGTTGACGCGCCCGAAATCAATAACAATCAACCAACCATTTGTCTGTCCCTATCTATCTGTATCTCCATCTCTTTCCTTCTCTATGTTTCTCTCTCTCTCCCTCTGTATCTCTCTTCCAATTTATCTTGTCCTCTGTCACTCGTTTTCCCCCCCTCTCTCTCTCTCTCTCTCTCTCTCTCTCTCTCTCTCTCTCTCTCTCTTTTGCTTTTTCTAACTCTACTCCTAACGCACAATACACATCTCTGTAATACATTTGCAAATTATTTAAACAATATTAATCCATAATCCATAACTCTTAAAAGTCATAAAAAATATTTCATTAGTGAATATTTTGATTAAAATCACACTCAAACGTGGTTCAAATATATTTGTGCAGTTTCAATAGTTTTTATTAAATTTTGTAGTTCTAATATATTTATTGGATTTTTAAAACGGTATCTGAGTGTCTAGTAGATTTTCTTAGTACGAATTACTAGAGTCATTTAAAACAATAATTGTTCACAATAATTGAATGTTTTCTTTAGTAACCCGACAAACGCCAAGTTCGTCAATATCTAAAACAATTCCTAGCACAAGAATTGAAATGTGTTTGATTTATTACCAAAAAACATATTTCAATATTTTTTATTAAAGAAAAAACTACTTAATGCTTCTTTAGATAAACATTTCACCGCATACCATTGTTTGGCATTTCACTCTTTTTTAAAAATCACTGAACTGTTGAATTATTCTCTCCAGCACACTAAATATTTTGGTCTTCATCCGGCATATCCTAGGAAGCAGTACACAGTTGAATGATATCATGTTCATGGAGCACAGAGAAGTTGGTTTGAATTCAGGGGCAAATAAACTACGACAGCAGACGCGTCAAATACACCGGATGGACATTGAGGGAAGGACGCACAGCAGGCATCCCGGGAATAATGAATTATCAGCGTTCATGGAAAGCTGCAGTTCCTGGTGGGTCGTAGTGCTTCTTGTTTATTCCACACCAATGGGCAGCATTGATCTCTAGCACAAAACAATGGAACTGTGGATGTTGTGTAATACAGGGGCGGATTCAGCCGATCATTTGAGGTGTGGAGGCATCATAGATTTTCGTTTAAAAATAAATATATTTGATATTATGTTACAAATTATTTTTGTAGAGTATAAATACACACATACTACACAATATTATTTTCAAATAATTGCATAATTATAACATAAATATTTAAATCAATTTTGCTAAATAAAGGAAGGAAACAACCAAAAACTCTAGGCTTTGGGGTGGGCGGGTGTTCCCCCCTGGATCCTACACTGCTGTAATACATAACTATTACTTCACCATATTTGTATTGTTTGTTGAAACCTCGGGAATTTATTCGCATTCTGGTACAATTGTTGTTTTGAACATGGGGACCACGTATCACCCGAGCAAACAATGATTGCCTGGTTTTCGTGTGACTTTATCGTTCTACATACATACTCTTGCAACTATTACTATCTTGCCTTTACCCGCTCAACGTTTAGTTGCTGACGTAATGAAAGTAATCAGAGCAAGAATAGTGCAACCGCATAATGATTAGGACACTGGCGAATCGCTCATTCTAGTTTTATTTGGCAAATAACATTTTATCTATTTTCAGAAACAATGTAGTCTGGGAATACGATTTTCTACAATTTTTAGTCGAACATTTTCATTTCTGGGCGAGTTTTAGCAGATATTTCGTTAACAGTAAACTATCTTTGATTGACACACAATCCAAAATTATTAAATAAATAAATAACTGCTTTTATAGGCTGCCATTTGCTCTGCTTATTCTCCTGACCACTTTTAATACAATAATACACAATAAAAATGAGGTCGTTCGAAGAAAATACTGGAGTAAAAGGTTTCTCACATGTGTAATAGGAGTGAAAGTTGATAGTAAAGAAACACTCTCACATTTTTGTGTTTAAATTTATTAATGTCAAGTTAGAGATGGTTTTAAAATTATTCAGAAATATATCAATTTATTACATTTGAGACACAAAGTGAACACACTATGAGATTTTACTCAACTTTAGTGAAATTATCTTTCCGAGACTCAGTAAGTTGGGAATAAAGTAGTATTTTGGAAATAAATTTTTTAAATCAGCGAACTGTTGATAAGCAGTACTATTTCTTACAAGGAGGTTTTGAAGAAACTAGAAATGCGTACGTATTTTTGAATTATAAAGAAGGAATAGACTGCAAAATAATGTAAATGATTACATGTACATTTGTAATAATATATTATTATTACTATTATAATAATATAAGAATGTATTATAAATATATTCGATTGTTAAATTTAACTTAAAAAATATATAAGGAAGTGGATACGACAATTTCAATAATACAAGTAAGTAACGTCAGGGCACACTTAATGCAAACGAGAATCGGAAATATTTCGAATTGGATTTTCACCGTACGTAAGTTATCTTAACTGTCTACTTATGTATGGCGAAGTTTGAGAGAAACGTTGAAGTGAAACAGAAATGTTTCAAATTACTGAAACTCATCTAGACAAGATTAGAAAACAGAATTTGTAATTTTTGGAATACACACACATATGTGCTTACGCTCATGCATAATCATGTAGTGTGTATTTCGTTCGTTTGTTTGACTGGAATTTCCCATTCACAGAATCAAAACAAGTTCCCCAATAAATAATAATTTTACGACCAGAAGTTGTTTTCGTAACGGCTAGAAGTTTAACACAAACGGCAGTCCTGTAACTCTAGACAGCAGAAACATGATTGGTGTTTGCGCGTAAACGCTACCATAAGCCAACTTTTGTTTCCTCCTCTCAGTTTCATATATAATAAATCACATTTAGTAAACAAACTAATGAAATTTTGCATTGTCTTCTGCAGGCTATGAAAGAGAGAGAATGCTAGAGGGAGGGTCAGGATGAGAAAGAGTAAAGAAGAGAGTGCTACACTACTCGAGGAGGAGAGTACACTACTACAAGAGACTCCAAATGGAAGCCATCGAGATTAACAAACACAAAAACAATTTCAACAGAAAAGAAGAAGGTGACAAATTAAACAGTAGATGGTACCCAGCACTTCGGATCACCAAAACTCGGCAGCCAATTGGTACCGCAGACGTGGCGCAATCAGGCGCGAGCGCCCGAACCTCACCCTTCACTATAAACACGGGCTCCAGAGCCGCAGGAGCGTCAAAAGAAGACGTGAACATTTTTAAGAACTTGAAAATCCGTTTAAAGTAAATTATTGTTTAAAACGTCAATCGCCCAAAGAGGCATTGTTTTTTAGTTTTAGTATTTAGATTAATTAGTGTTATTAAGTTAAATCCCTCCCTGCAGCTCCAAAAACAGCAATGCTGGAGCTTATGTATACCAAAGCAATTGAATAAACTCCCGCCTCACCAGGATTACTTGTGAGGGGAAATTGAAAAAGCGCGAGCGTCAGTCAACGCGATGCTGCCAGGTGGAACACTTCGCCCCCGCCAGCAACGCCACTGAGGATGCCTGCCACAGTTGCAGGCGAAACGTATGGACAAGTCTCCGTTAGACCTCGGCCTACAAACCCGGAAACGGCAAATAATGTAGAAACCGGCCGTCAAAGCCTACATTGTATGTTAAAGGAGAGAGTGGTTGTGTAGCGGACCGCTGCTGAACAGGGGGGACCTAGATCGAGGCAGGACGAACCGAGACGTAGTGGGACCAAAGGAGGCAGGGAGGGACTCGGCGAAACGAGGTGGAATGAAGGAATGAGCGGAACGTAACAAGGCGGGGCCAGCGGAGCTAAACGGAGCGCGGCGGGGGCGGGCGGGAGACGGTAGACGGGGCGCAGCACAACAGGCTGGACGTCGTGGGATGGGGTGGGACGGGACATTCGGGCTGGGGTGGGTCGGGACTTGGTGGAACAGGTCGGTACGCGGTCTGAGGGTGGAACGGGGTAGCGCGGTTGAACGGGATGTACCCTCTCCCTCAGAAAAAATGTCGTTCAAAATTCTATCTTCCACACTGCGCCGACAAACTTGGACACTCCTCGGCCTGGGGGAGGGCAGGGGGAGGGACGCGTTGACCAATCGCTAGCAGGTAGAACCACAGTTGTCTGTGATTGGTGCAACATCCCAAAGGGCAGAAAGAACGCTGTCTCAGGGGGAGGGGGCTAGTTCGTTTACGTACGAGACGGAAATATCGTCATATTTCCCTGCCGAAGGAGGTAGTTTGCCTGCGCGTACGCCACGACGAAAAAAATATTTCTAAGCGGGGTTTTCCGTCCAGAATGATTGTCTATAGACCAGTAAATATTTATCATTTTAGCAACAATTATTCTAGCTTTTAGTAATCGATTTGTAACTCCTGACAAAATGCTATTTTGAGATATTCATTTCAGGCACAATTTGCGGAGCCTTCCCGGCCGTTCTAACACATAATTCGAAGTTGTTTATGAAATTATAAATTGTTGCAAAATTGTTAATTCGCTGTTTTTGGTTCTGGGACATCGGGAGACTCTCCCCACTTAAGATTGGCAAAATTTGGAAATTGTTTATAAATTTGCAATTGTTGCAAATTTTTTATTGTCTAATCTGAATGGCGTTTAAATGTGATGCAAAATTCCGGAATCCGTTCGGTGCTATTATATCTCGTTCTCGAGATATATGTAATTGTTTATAAGAATTTAACATCTTAGTAGACCCCATTTGTTTGCGCTTAATTCATTCGCGCTAGAAGAATAGCGTGGGATGGGCATACTGAAAAAACAGTTCTCCAATGCCGCGATTTTGCATACCTAATACGCTTAAAATGCACTCGCTTGTAAACAAATT